>PVJO010011733.1:26336-58583 GCA_004026905.1 Hystrix cristata
TATACCATTGGACGAATACCCCAAGTTTGTTGATCCATTTGTTGCTGCACATAGGCCACAGCTCTTGTGAATCAGGCCTTGGTATGGATGTGAGCTGTCCATGCTCTTCAGTGTATAGCTGAGTATGGAGCTGCCAGGTTCAAAGCCTTAAATTATTCCCACACTTTGTCCAGAGTGTCTGCACCACTTTACACTCCCATGAGGTGTGGCTGTTATGACTTGTGTGTCGATATCCCCCCAAAGCCTTATTCAGTCATAGGTGGGACTTTTTGGAGGTGGCTGGATCTAAGGTATGTGATGCTGGGATTAAGGGTGCCCCACCCTGGGTATGAGTCCTACCAGCCCAATAGGCAAATAGACTGGATGGAATATAACGGACAAAAAGAAGGCTTGCTGCTTCGCTGCCTCCTGCCTGCCTTGCTTTGCCATATAAACCATTTCTCCTATAACTTTGGGTGTCAGGTATTTTGTCTCAGCAAAGAGAAAAGTAACTAAGACAGTGGCTATCCTGGTTGGCTCTGTGAATCCCCAGACTATCCATAAGCTCCTGCCCTGGGATCGGGTATTTCTCTTCAGCCCTCATGGCTTTCTGCAGTAACAGTACCTGAAGCCTATGATCTAGACACTAGGGATGCTCATTGTATGGGATGTCTTAGTCCATTTTCTGTTCATATACCCTGACACTTGGTAATGAACGCAGAAAAGAGGTTTATTTAACTCACAGTGCTAGTGGCTGGAAAGTCCACACAGAATGGTGCCAGCTTCTAGCCAGAGCCTCTCCCCTGGCTGCCTCACAACACTGTGGAGAAACAGCAGAGGAAATGGGTATTAACAGAGAGGGGAAAGAGGAACCAAGACAGTGCATGCCAAAAAAGCCAAACTTGCTTTATAACCTTCTGTCACGGGTTGTCTTAAAATCATTTTCTTTGTTGCTGAGACATAATAGGGGACACCCACAATTTAAAAAAGAGGTATATTTTGGCTCACAATTTCAGAAGCGCCAGTCCACGGTCAGGCTGCTGCAATACAGAAATGCCATGGAAGAAGGGCCTGTGGCAGAGGAAAGCTAATTATGGCATGGTGGCCGGGAAGTAGAGAGAGAAAGATAGAGCTGAGGAGGGAAATATACCCTTCTAGGTCATGACTCCACCTCTTCCAACTAGTGGATGAATCCACTGATGAGTACAGTCACTCCATGATCCAATCACCCTCCAAAAGCCCCGCCTTTGAGCACATGAGGGTTGTGGGGGGAGGGGTCATTCTTGATCTAAACCATAAAACTGGAACTAGTCCCATAACCTGACCCACACCTAAAAAACAGCATTTATCCACTACTGAGGGTGGAGCCCTCTGACCTAAACACCTCTGAAAGGTTGTGCCATCCCAACACTGCCCTGTCGCAACTGCATTGCCTACACACGAACCTTTGGGGGAAAACCACATCCAAAGCACAGCACTAGACTTTCACTGCTTCTAGATCTCTTTTGTTAGCAAAGTTAGGAGACAACTATCTTTTTTTTAAAGGAAAAAAAGTCACATGTTAACTCTCTCTTCATTTCAAAGTTAGGGCTTCAGGGTGTTTTTTTTTAACTTCTTTGACTTTTTAAATTTTACATCTCTTTATACTGAGTGTCCCCTGGGTCTGTGCACACTAGTGCACCCAGACAGCCAAGCGGCGGTGGCCTTTGGGAGGTTTCCAGTCCTTGCCGTTCTAAATAATGTTGTAGTGAGAACACTGTGCCTGTGTCACTTTGTGTGCCCGTGTCACTTTGTGTGCCCGTGTCACTTTGTGTGCCCAGAGTAGACCTTCGGGATCCATCCCTAGAAGTGAGCCTGTTATGATTTAGTTCTAAAATATCCCCCCAAAAAAATCCCATGTATTTGAAGTTGGGCTTTTGAAAGATGGTTGGATCATGGCGGCATTATACTCATCAGTGGATTAACCCGTCGATGAGTTCGGAGATAAAGGTACTGTTAGGAGGTGGGGCCTGGTTAGAGGTGGGTCACTGGGGGGATGCCCTGGAAGGATGTATTATTGTCCCTGGGTCCTCCCTTCTCTCTCCACTTCCTAACTGCCATGAGGTGAGCGGTTTTGCTCTGCCATGCCTTTCAATCATGTCATTTCTGCCTTGGAGCCAAAAGCATGGACTGAATCTTCTGAACCAAAAGAAACCTCGTCCCCTTTAACTTGTGAGTGTTGAGTATTTTGTCCCGATGAAGGGAAAGTGACTAACACAGGACCCAAGGGTGAGCCATATGCAACTCAACGAGGTGTAAAAGGGGACAGTAGAGTTCTGCATCCCCACAGCCTCTCCCAGATCACACCTGTTGATCCACCAAGACTGTCAGCCTGATGGGTGAGAAATGCCATCTCAATGTACATTTAATCAGCATTTTTCTGACTATGAAGATGATTAAGCTTCTTTTCATAAAGAGATATTTGTATGGATTTTCCTGAAAATTGTCTATTCATATGTTTTCCAATTCTTCTGTTTTCCCCTCTAGATTTTTAAGAGCTCTTTATTGTATTGAGAAAAATTAGCCCTTGACTTTCAAATTTCAATTTTCTTCCACTTTGTCATTTATCTTTTGACTTTCCTCTCTTTTTCCTTCTCTTCTTCCTTTATTGCTTTGTCCTCTCTCCCCTTCCTTCCACTTCTTTCTTCTCTCTTCCTTCCTGTCTGTCTTACTTTTGCTGTTCTTGCTGCCAGTGTACATGTTTTTTCCCCCTACATATCAGTCACAAAAGGCCTGAGGTGCATGCAGGGGGAAAGTGGGCCTCTTCCTGCTTTTGGCTGACATGCTGGGGTGGCTGCAGACTCCCTGGTCAGAGGCTCCTCTGCTGCAGGGAAGGCGGTATCCCGGTGCCGGAGTAGGGGATCCCTGAGTTCCTGCCTTTCCTCTTCTCCCAGCCTCAGTGGAAATCAGAGAGCCTGAGCGCTTCTGCCTGGGCTGGCAGCCTTCGGTTCTTCCCAGGAAGTGAGACTCCTCTGGTTGCAGGAGCACCTCCCTGTCTCCCCTGCCTCCACCCCCAGTGCTTTGAATTGGTCCCGGTAGGCCAACATCCCACCTCCACCATGGGGTCCCACTGAAAAAAGGAAAACATAACTCCTGACCTGCTAGATGCCAGATGTGCAGAGTTTATGTCCCTCAAATATCACAGAATGAATTCCAAGGGATAATGGAGGTTAAGAGTAGAAAAGGTTTATTAAGAGAAAGCTCCTGAGAGACAGACAGAAAGGGTCCCACAAGAGGTGGCTGCTGAGGCCTTCATCGGGGGTAATTTATACCGCAAAGTCACAACATGGGTACAACATGGGTCAAACTACAATCAACCTATAGAATTACAAGTGTAGCTACTTAGCTATATTGATCCAATAGAGACATGAGTCACATAGCAGGAGTTTATGAAAAGAACAAAGGTATTTGGGGGGAAGGGAGGGGAGTATGGGTCCGGATATTCTTAGCACCTACCTATGTGCCTGATGCCTCTCTGGGCCCACTGGACCAGGAGGTGCTAATTACAGTCTCAAATTACTTATCGTGCAGGTCTAGCTATTACATCTCCATCCTGAGGCCTGGCTCTCTTCAGATTTGCCTCTAGCCTCAATTCTGATGTCTCTATTTATTGTGCTGGCTTCCTTGAGGGCCCAATACCTCTCTGATGGTATATCGATTTCCACCTAACTTAGCTATCTATAATACTATGTCTGAGTGTTTGGTTTCCACTTGCAGACAGTTGAATTGAGTCAGTGTCTGACAAGAATGAACTGGACACTGGGCCTCCTCCTGACAGTAGAGGACCATCCCCTAATGTCAGGACCCCTCCAATGAGAGGTCCAGTGGGGTGGTGGGAGGTAAGCTTCAGAAAGTCCTGGGCACTCCCAGAGAACTCCAAGCTGGTATGGAAAATTCTAGGGACTCCGTGGTGGCCTTCACATCCTCCCCAAGATCAGGAGTGGGCATGCAGGAACCTGCGTCCTCTCATGCTTGGGCCAGCACAGGTGGCCCGTGAGAGTAAAGGCATCCAGGGTAAAGGCACCTGGGAACCGCAGGTGACATCATTGAGCTAGGGCAGAACTCCAGCCTGAGTGAGCAGCTAAGAAGTGTGCACTTGGAGGGGCACGAAACACAGACCGCAGAAGTGATCCACAGGCGGGGGCACACAGAGTACCGCGCCCCTCCCTCCAGGCCACCTCCACCACACCCCACACGTTCTGCGCCTGTCCAAGTGCTCACTGGTCTGTGGCAAGGGTTGCTGTCACCTCTGGGACACCTGTAGGCACCTGCCACCAACCAAGGAGAGTCCATGCTGCCCAGATGCCCACACAGCCTACTGTGGGCCGTCAGGTGGATTTCACCCCCAAGGTCAACAGCAGCTTTGCTAGGGTCTGCCCCTGTCCTGGAGCCCCGGATGGGGAGCCCAGGCCTCTATCAAAGCAGAAGTAGAGAGACTCTGGGTGAGAAGGGGGCCTACCTAGAGATTTATTAGAGGTGTGTGTATGGAGGACTTATGCTTGAAAATGCTTAAAAAAAAAGTCCACATCCTAGGGTGTCATCAGCCAGCGCTCCTCCACCTGGCAACACCCCCGCCACCCTGGAGAGCCTCCCCAGGGACATAAAGGTGCATCTTAGGGAACTGAGTTTAGGTTTGCCACCTGGCAGAGGATAGTTGTCTGGAAATCAGGCTGAACTGTTGAAGTATAATCATACCTAGTGAACACTAAACCAAACCCCCAACCCTGTCCCCCTACTCTTGCTGACCCTCCCTCACCTAGCCAGGGTTCTAGGTCTGAGAAATTGATGGCCTGTCCCCGGCCTCAGCTGAAAGTTAAGTGGGCTCCTGACACAATCCACCCCTGAGGTAGGAGGAGTCAGGGGCAAGGCCTTCCGGAGTCTTCAGGAAGTGCTCACACACACATAAAGAAGAGTCCTTTCTGAAGCCCACAGGAGCTACGTTGGGGATGAAGCAATATGACCAAAAACAAAACAGGTAAATAGGAAGAAACCAGGTCCCTGGTGCCATCACCAACAGTTAAACCCAACTTATTCCAAGTCTAATCCCTCCCAAAGCTGCAGATCTGGAATCCAGGGAATCTGTACTGCAGAAGAACTAGCTCTCAGTTTCTCTCACACTCTAGTCCATTTTCCATTCCATTAAATCCTGCAATTATTTCCTTTTTCTTCTTTCTTTAGATTCATATTGCTCTTTCTCTAACTTCCTGAGATGGATGCTGTATTGGCCACCTTTCCATTGCTGTGACAAAATACATGACATCTGCAATTTAAAGAACAGCTTTGTTTGGCTTGTGGTTTCAGAGGGTGCAGTCTATGTTAAACTCGCTCCAAGGCAGAAACATCATGGGAAAAGAGCATAGTGGAGGAAAGCTACTCAGGGATGACAACCAGGAAACAGAGACAGGGCCAGAGAGCGAGAGAGAAGGAAAGAGCCAGAGAGACAGGAAGGGGCTAGGGACAAGAATATGCCCTTCCAGGTTATACCCCCAGTGACGTACTTCCTTCAACCAGGCACCACCTCTTAATAGCATATTCAGCTACAAGCTCATCCATGGATCAATTCACTGATGAGTATTATGCCCCAGGATCTAGTCACTTTCCAAAAACCCTGAATACCAGAGCCTTTTGGGAGAAATGTTTCATCCAAACCATCACAGATTGATAGCTGATTATTTTTCAACCTTCTTTCCTAATAGGCATTTAAGGCCAGAATCTTCCTGCTGGGTCACACTTATATTGGAAGTGGCCTTCTCTATTTCTGTGATTATATTTGCTTCCCAGCCTCTCCGTATGTTGGGAACATAGCCAGGCCAGCTTGAGGTAGCACTGGTTGTGTTTCTGTACTTCCCCTAGTACATGTCCTGAATGTGTCTGCAGACGGTGTATGTTTGGTCCTCTTTCCAGGTGGAGATCTTTGTCTTTCAGGTGTAGATTTCTATCCTTTTACACATAGCATAAATGCTGATAGAGTGGGGTCAAAATTATGTGTTCTTTGCCTGCCCTGCCTGTCTTGGCTCCACGACATCTCTTCCAGATGATTCCTGTCCACCCTCTCCCAGGCCCTCCACACTCCTGCAGCTGCCTGTGCCACCCCTCTGCTGCCAGGCCCCTGTGTCCCACTGTCTGCTCACTCCCCTCACACTGAGAACACAGGACCAGGGAACTTAACGTCTTGATTTGCACCCAGCTTCCCAGCCAGTGTAGACACTCTGCTCCCACAGTTTCCTGAAGCTTGGGTAATTTTCTATACATCAGCCTTGCTTCTAATCTCCTTTTCTTCTTTTATTTCTCTATTTTTTCCTCTTCTCCTTTTTAATTTTCTCTCCTTAGGGTAAAATTATTCTATTGAGTGGATATTTACTGTACATAATTTTCTGAGTCATCTTAGATTCTGTTATATAACTATAAATCTTGTACATGTAGCTAAAAATGGTAAATTATTAGCTATCACAGTTTATCATTTCCCAGTCTGTGTTTGATGCTATCATTATTGCTGATTGTACTACTTTAGCCAAGGTGATATAGTTGATGTGATCAGCTGATCTTCCTTGTATGCTAATACCTAGATTGTCTGGGAGACATAAATAATATACACTCCAGCACCAAAGAAGTGGGTGCTAGGCCAAATAGGATGCAACCCCTTATCCCTACAAACAGACGAGGCAGGATCCTAGTGCAGACTCAAAGACCAAGAGCCAGCTATGCCTACAAGACATCTCCAGAGGGGGCTGGGAATTTAGCTCAGTGGTCAGAGTGCTTGCCTCTAAAGCACAAGACTCTGAGTTTGATTCCCAACACACACACACACACACACACACACACACACACACACACACACACAAAGACATTGCTGGAAAGTAGTCTCTATATGTGGTGAAGTGATATGGTCAATTTGAGCAGGACCACAGCAGGACTGAGTTGATGTGGTACTGGGCATAGAAGATCCACCTGAGGATTGTGGCTCACACAACATAAAGGAGAACAGGAGCAGAAGATAGCAACAAGCTGTTTCCCAAGAGAAGTTCTGTGGTGGCTGATTCTTCAAAAGGGAACTGGGCCATTCTTGTTGCAGAAGGAGGTCAGGGCCTTGCTATCATTGAGGATGGCTGCTGTTTGCCTCAGGGAAGCTCTGGTCTTTATCTCTGCTGCGAGCATCATATCCTGGTTCCAATATAGATTGCTGCAGCCATTTAGTGTAGACACCCATGTACATGGGACATTGCTGTGGGATCCCAGCCCTTAACTGGATCTTTTGGGTCTCCAATGCGTAAATAAACATTCAGCCCTCTTCCCGCATTTGGCTTGTGTGTGTGAATGTTGTAATATACAGATGTCCTGTATTAAATCTGCTCTCTTCCAAACCATTGACTCTATAAAGGTAACTAATACACCATACTAGTAATAAAGCTACCTACCATAAGCAATTTACTAGCATCAATGCAGAAAACAAACAAACAAAAAAATAGAAAATGAGAAAACACAAAGCAAGATGCAAGCCCAGACCACAAGCTCATCCAAAGCAAATCCAGGGGGCACTGAGGAAGAAGACATCGAAAGCCACCCAGCTGAAATTTCTGAAATGGAAACAGCAGAAGTAATAAGGCAGATGAATAAGTCTCTGGAAGAAAAAATATATATATAATTACACAGATAATTAAAGAGACAATGACCATAATGATGGATGTGGTTAGTGAATCTAGAGTAGATACAGATAAAAAAAATAGAAGAGCATAGGAAAGTACTGGAAACCATGATACCCAATATAGGAAAGAACTGAATTCCATAAAACAGAGTCAAACAGATTAAAAACTCTATTGAAAGTATATGCAGCAGAATTAAACCAATGTGAAGATAGACTATCAGATCTACAAGACAGAATTGCAGTTAGTGATCATCAAATGAAAGACTCCTTAAAAATAGCAAGGGAACACAAAAAATCAACCCAACAACTGTTAGATAATTCAAAAAAGAATAACATAAGATTAATTGGAATCAATGAAAAAATCAGAAGATAGCACAAAGGACATTTAAAAAAAAAACACCTGTTCAGTAATAGCAGAAAACTTCCCAAGCATGGAAAAAGAATTTGACCTACAGATAAACGGGACATATAGAACTCCAATTAGCCATGATCAGAAAAAAAAAAAAACTACATCAAGGCATCTAATAGTCAAGTTTCCAGAAATTCAACCCAAGACAGAATATTAAAAGCTGTTAGAGAAAAAAAACAAGTTACATATAAAGGAAAACCCTTCAGAATCACTGCAGACTTCTCGGCACAAACTTTTAAGTCAAGTGAAGTACTTCAAGCCCTGAGAGAAAACAATCTCCAACCCAGATTGAGGTACCCCACAAAATTATCTTCCAAAATTGATGGAGAAACAAGATACTTCCATGATAAAGAACACCTGAAGAAATTCATAACCTCCAAACCAGCAGTCCAAAAATTTCTGAAGACAAGTCTAGAAAAAGGCAGCGAAGACAACAGTTCCAAGTATCCCAATAGAATGAATCCGCCAGGCTAGGCAAACAATTAAATAGAAGGGAAAGAGGGAGTCAACAACAGGAAAGTATTATGTTGACAAGGACAAGTCAAAACTTATCAGTTATAACCATCAATGTGAATGGTCTCAGTTCACCAATCAAAAGAAATTGATTGGCAGCATGGATCAAGAAACAAGATCCAGGCTGGGGATTTAGCTTGGTGGTTAGAGTGCTTGCCTGGCAAGCACAAGGCCCTGAGTTCAATCCCTGGCACCAAAAAGAAAAAAAAAAAAAAAGAAAGAAAGAAAAAGAAACAAGATCCAAAAATATGCTGCATACAAGAAACATTTTTTTTTTTTTTGGTGCCAGGGATCAAACTCAGCACCTTGTGCTTGCAAAGCAAGCACTCTAACCACTGAGCTAAATTCCCAGCCCAAGAAACACATTTAACTCAAAAAGAAATTCACAGATTGGAAGTCAAAGGATGGAGAAAAATACTTCTTGCAACGGGAACCTAGAAAAAGCAGGAATAGCTATTTTATTTGCAAATGAAGTGAATTTCAAGCCAAGACTCATCAGAAGAGACAAGGAAAGTCACTATGCACTTGTCAAAGGAACAATCCAAGAGGAAGAGATAACAATCATAAATATACATGCATCAAATACCAGCACACCCAGCTAAATAAAACGAACACTAATGGATATGAAAAATCAGATAAGCACAAGTACAATTATAACGGGGGACCTCAGCACTCTACTGTCACAAATAGATCAACTAGACAAAATCAACAAAGTAATATTAGAGTTGCATGTAACCTTTGAAAATATGGATTTTGTAAATATCTACAGTGTTACACCCAACAACCACAGAATACACATTCTTCTCAGCAGCACAGAGGATTTTCTCCAAAATAGGCCACATACTAACTCACAGAACATGCTTAAGTAAATGCAAAGGAACTAAAATTATCCCATGCATATTAGCAGATCATAGTACAATGAAGTTGGAAATAAATGCCAAAAAAAAAAAACCACAGAAGCTATATAAACAAACGGAAATTAAATAATACCCTCCTGAGCAACCAATGGGTCATGGATGATTTTAAAGAAGAAATTAGGCAGTTTCTACATTTAAATGATAATGCCAAAATGACATGCCACAATTTATGGGACACAATGAATTCCCACATCAGAAAAACAGAGCAAGGTCAAATAAATAACCTAATGCTGAACCTCAAGTTTCTAGAAAAAAGAAGAGCAAGTTAAGCCCACAGCTCATACAAGGAAGGAAATTATAAAGATCAGAGCAGAAATTAATGAAATTGAGACTAAGAAAACAATACAAAAAAGTCAATGAATTGAGGAGTTGGTCCTTTGAGAGATTAAATAAAATGGACAAACCCTTAGCCAATCTTATCAAAAGAAAGACAAGACCCAAATCTATGCAATTAGGAATGAAAGGGGTGAAATCGCAATGGATCATGCAGAAATCCAGATCATCAATACCTGCTGTGAGAAACTGTACTCTAATAATATGGAAAATTCAGAAGAAATGGACAGATGCCTAAACACATATAAATTGCCAAAGCTGAATCAAGAAGATATAAAAATTCTAAATAACCCATTATCAGTTAATGAAATTGAAAAAGTAATGAAAAAAACTACCAACAAAGAAAAGCCCAGACCCTGAGAGATTCACTGCTGAATTCTGTAAGAACTTCAGAGATCTGATATCACTACTCCTCCAACACTTTAATAAAATGAAAAGGAAACAATACTCCCAAACTCATCCCTAGAAGCAAGCATTACCCTGATACCAAAACCAGAGAAGGATCCAACCAAAAAAGAGAATTATAGGCCAATCTCCCTAATGAACATAGATGCAAAAATCCTCAGTAAGATACTGGCAAGCAGAATGCAGCAAATCATTGAAAAGATTCTACAATTATACACCATGACCAAGTAGGATTCATCCCAGGGATGCAGGGATGGTTCAACATATGCAAATGAATAAATATAATACACCACATTAACAGAACCAAGTACAAAACCACGTGATCACCTCAATAGATACAGAAAAGGCATTTGACAAAATCCAACACCTATTCATGACAAAAACCCTATAGAAAATTGGAATAGAAGGTCTTTATCTCAATCTGCTAAAAGCCATTTATGACAAACCAACAGCCAGCATCATACTAAATGGTCAAAAACTGAAAGTTTTCACTCTAAAATCAGGACAAGACAAGGATGCCCATTATCACCCATCCTGTTCAATATAGTTCTGGAAATATTAGCCAGAGTAATTAGACAAGAGAAAGAAATAAAAGGAATATGGATAAGAAAGAAAGATGTTAAATTATCACTCTTTGTGGATGAAGTGATACTCTACATAGCAGACCCAAAAAACTCCACCAAGGGCAACCCATTCGGGACCCCTCCTGTCTCTCAGGAGCTATTCCTATTCCCTGTTGCTTGCAAGGCGAGCACTCTAACCACTGAGCTAAATCTCTAGCCTAAGATTTTCCTAGTCTTAACGTCCGTTGTTCCTTAGAATCCATTCTTCAATGTCAGGGAACACGAACTCCATATATCTGACATCTAGCAAGTTGTGAATTATATTTTCCCCTATATCAATACCAGCTATTGTGGAGGCTGAGGTAGGAGGATCACAACATAGCAAAACTCTGTCTCAAAAATAAACACTTAAACTCAACTGTGCTCTTTGCTCTAAAATTTATTAGTGCATGTTTGCATACATAATGATTACATTCACTGTGGAGAATTGGTACATGTAAGTAACACAGCTTTAAAACCTGACTTTTTGCTGGGCATGGTGGCACACACTGTAATCCCAGCACTCCAGAGGCTGAGGAAGGAGAACTGCCATGAGTTCAAGGTCAGCCTAAACTACATAGCAAGACCCTATCTCAAAAAACAAAATACAAACAAACAAACAAAAACTCCAGCAAAAAAAACTCCTAGCATTAGTAACCAAATTCAGTAGCATAGCAGAATACAAAGTCGACACTCAAAAATTGATAGCATTCCTGCACATGAATAACAAAATCACTAAGTGAGAAATTAAGGAAACAACACCTTTCACAATAGCATCAAGAAAAATGAAATACTTAGGAGTCAATCTAACAAAGGAAGTGAAAGACCTTTACATTGAAAACTACAGTGCTCTGAAAAAGGAGATCAAAGAGGATATTGGAAAATGGAAAGATATTCCCTGTTCTTGGATAGGTGGACCCAATATAGTGAAAATGGCAATATTTCCCAAACTATTATACAGATTTAATGCAATTCCAATCAAAATACCAAGGGTATATCTCACAGACCTAGAAAAAGCAATCCTAAAATCCATTTGGAACCAGAAGAGACCCAAAATAGCAAAAGCAATTCTGAACAACAAAGGCAAAGCAGGGTGTATCACAATCCCCAATTTTAAATTATTCTACAAAGCTACCATGGTAAAAACAACATCGTACTGAAAAAAAAAAAAAAAAACCCTGAGGATCAGTGGAACAGAATAGAAGATGCAGGAACAACTCCAAGCATACTCAGCTAACTTATCTTTGACGAAGGGGCCAAACACCTTCCCCTTTTTAATTAAAACCTTTTTAATAAATGATGCTGGGAAAACTCACTTTCCACCTGCCAGAAATTGAACCTAGACCCATATCTCTCACCACATACTAAACTAAAATTAAAATGGATCAAAGATCAAAATATTAAAAACAGGGGTTAGGGATTTAGCTCAGTGGTAGAGTGCTTGCCAACAAGTGCAAGGCCCTGAGTTCGATTCCAAGCACCCAAAAAATAATAATAATAACAAATAAGTAAATATAAAAATTGATATGCTTAATCTGCTGGAAGATAGAATAGGTAAAAGTCTTGAAGACATAGTTGTAGCAAAAACTTTATGGACAAAACCCCAGTTGCACAGGATATATTACAAAGAATCAACAACTGGGATCACATCAAACCAAAAAGCTTTTGCACAGCTGAAGAAACCACCAGCGGAGTGAGGAGACAGCCCACAGAATGGGAAAAAATGTTTACCAGCTACGCTCAGGCAAAGGACTAATATCTAGAATATATAAAGAATTCAAAAAATCAGACCCCCTCCAAATTCAAAGTCCCAGTTAAAAAATGGGCTCCTGAAATGAATACACACTTCTCAGATGAAGTACAAACAGCAAATGAGTATATGAAAAAATGTTCAACATCGCAGCAAGATATATCATGTACAGGTACAAATCCCCTATGATGAATGCTATCACTATGTACACCTAAAATGTACTATTAAAACAAAATTAAAAAAAATAAAAAATGTTCGACATCACTGGTTATTCAAGAAATGCAAATTAAAATAACACTGATTCCATCTCACTCCAGAAAGAAGGGCTACCATCAAGAAATCAACCAATAACAAATGCTAGTGAGGCTGTGGGGAAACGGGAAAATGTCTCCATTTTTGGTGAGAGTGTAAAGAGTACAACCACTACAGAAATCAGTATGGAGATCCCCCAAAACACTAAAACTAGAGGTTCCATTTGACCTAGATCTTCCCCTTTTAGGCATCTCCCCAAAAGACTTAAAAGCGTGGTAACACAGTGATATATGCATAACCATGTTCACAGCAGCACAATTTATGATTGCTAAATCTTGGAAACAACCCATATGCCCATCAATAGATATGAATGGATAAAGAAAATGTGGTATTTACACACAATGGAATACTACTCTGCCATAAAGAAGGATAAATTCGAGTCATTTGTCAGTAAATGGATGCACCTCAAGACTATAAATAAGACACACAAGTTTAAATATTGCATTGTGGGGCTGGGGATTTATCTCAGTGGTTAGAGTGCTTGCCTTGCGAGTACAAGGCCCTGAGTTTGATCCCCAGCACCAAAAAAATGAATAAATAAAGATCGTATTGTTTCTCTTGTGTGAAAAACCCTAAAGGCAAACTAGGAGCAAAATGGAGAATAGCTATTGGGAAGTAGGAAGAACACGTTGTAATAATAAGGACAACAAGGGAAAAGAGAAGGAACAGAAAAGGGATTAAAAAACAAAAAATGGAAGAGAAAAAATGGGAAAAAAGCTTCTGAAAATGGGGAGGGAGGAAGGGTTGAAGGGAGGAGAGGGAAATGGGAAAAAAAGAATTAAGAAATATTATGTACAGGTACAAAGTCCCTATGATGACTATGAGCACTATGCATGGTAAATGTGTACTAATAAAAAATTATTTTAAATCCTGGTGGAGGAGAGGTAAGGATGGAAGATTGGACAAGGACACCCTGCGGGATGCATCTGCACTCTCAGTGAGGCGGGGTGGGGGGGGGGAGATGATTCCAGAGGAAGGAAGGGGAGGGAGGCCTGCTGCCACCTACTGGCCCTCTGACCCTCAGGAGACACCCCATTCTCCTTGTCCATGCCTCTCCTGTTCCTTTCCCTACAGCCTGCAGCGTCAGCCCTTCTCCCTAGGAAATCAGCGCAGCCATCCCCACAGAGCCCCACTCCCCTTGTCCTCTGCAGCTGGGTTGCTGATGCTGACCAGATCACTGCCCGTGTCACTGCTCTGTGCCAGGGTTTGGCCGGGCTGGTGGATGTGTCTTTGTTGTGGGGGTGCACATGGTGGACCCAGCTCTGTGATGCACGTTTACACGGCTCCCTGGGTGACTGCAGCATAGTACTAAGCGAGGCTCCTCCAGAACTGCCCCCTCCGTGGGACCCCAGTTTCTCCCATGGGGACGCCTTCTCAGAGCCCCACCCTGACTGGCTGTCTCTATGTGTCTAATGCTGAGCATATTTGGTCCTCCCCCAAATCTTGTCCTTCTTTCTCCTCTGCTCCCTGCTATCCCAACCCAACCAGGTATGCAGGATGGTGAGAAAGGTGTCCCTGGCTTCCCTTTTCTCTTGTCCCCTGTGCATGAGATCAGCGGTTGAATATGTCACATCCATCCCATCCTAAACCCCAATCATCTTCTCTCTAACTCATCATAAACTGCCTGGAGCACAGGACTCAGAAATCACTTTGAGCAGTAAAAGTATTTTACCTGCAGTCATTTGCAAAGGAGCCAGCCCAGGATCCCGAGCACAGGAGGGTGCAAGTTGTGGCAAGTACTTAGAGGAACAAAATTCCAGGGGCAGCTGTGTGTTTCTTTCCTGCTGTGCTGGTGACCGTCACATCTGCAAGGGGCTCTTCTTGTTCAGACGTCAGATACAAAAACCCAGAAATTGTCTTTTGTGTGTCAGGCATCAGCCCTGGTGAGGGTCTGGCTCGGACCTTCATCTGTTTTAGAGTCTGGTGTTCCATGGGTGTCCTCTTGGTTGCTTCTCCCTCTCTGATGCTGGAGGCATATTTCTGGCCATTCGGGCTACAGGACAAGGGCTCTGAAGTCCTTCGGGCTGATCACAGAAAATGCATCGTGAGTGCATGCACCAGAGTGGACACCCTACGTGGGACAGAGTGTGGACACGTATGCAGGTCCACTTTGTCTCTCTGAGGCTCTGAGACAGAAGAGCCCAGGGACTCACCCTCCTGGCACCCATCAGATCCCCAGGTGGGACAGGGCTGTTTCAGCTGGAACCAGTTTCTCCCTTTATGGGACCCTGCAGCAGACCTGAGTCCAGTGAGTACAGGTATCCTATAAGGACCCAAAACTCTGAGATTCTGGCCCTGTGTGCAAAGACCTCACTCAGGAGCGCTGGCCATGGGCTGCCCAGGAAGAGTGTTGGATGAGACCTCAGGATGACGGCCCGGCAGGTGTGTTTGTGGATTCTGGAGGTATTGGCCTCAGCTATTCTCTCTCTCTTTTTTTTTTTAATCGGATACTCTCTTAAGCCTGCTCTGCTGAACCTCAGCTGGGAACTAGGGACAGAGAAACAGGGTAGAGGCATTACAAGACGTGTGTAACAGCTCCTCAATGGGAGGGGTTTGTGGGGATACACCTAGAACAGTGCAAACTGGCGGGAGTAGTATTAGACCCAATACCTCTTCACTAAAACCTTGGCTTTAGCCTACATTTCACGAGAACCCCATCGAAGTGTTAGTCAAGAGGAGACCTCAAAACTGTTCATGCAGTGGGGGAGAGATGGAGAGTGCCAGGCCTGGGTGCTGGGCTTGGCCAGGAAATGAAGACACAGGGAGAAGACAGCATCCGTATGCCAAGGAAAGAGCCCTCAGGAGAACCAGCCCTACCTGCACCTTGATCGCAGACTACAGTCTCCAGAATCAATAAACCATTGTCTAAGCTGCCCTGACTTGTTGCATTGCTATGGCAACTCCAGAAGATGAATATGTGGGGACGAAGTGCCCAGCACAGACCCCACAAGAGGCACCCCAACAAAGCACACTCAAACAAGAAAGTATACAGCAAAAGATCTGCATCAGCACTCAGGTACAGGTAGAAATAGGGAGGACATGATTTCAGGTGGAGATGAATGCATCTGGAGACACTTCGTGGGGATTCTCTCGAAGAGATAACTCTAGCAGCTGCCAAGAGTGGTAAAAATTTGCTCAACTGAGGAACAAAAACTGAGAAATGACAGTGGCTATGTAGAGATGAGATGCCCCAAATGTGCACCCCACAGCTGCTCAAAGCTAAGGATGGAGGCCCAGGGATGTCCCTGCCAGACCTCAGGCCCTGGCCAGTTCCCAGTCCCAACTGAACTCGATTTTAGTAGCTTCACTGGCTCCTGTAGTCATTTGTCAGAGAAACTAGGCAACAAGGACAGAAAAGGACCTTGGTATCTTCGGCAGTTTGGCACAGGTTCCAGGCCGACACTACCTTGTTCTAGGCACCCTGCTGGCCCAGGGCTTCCCCAGGAAGCTGGGAATGGAAACCAGTGAGGGGACAAACGGAGTAGCAACCCAACCCCTTCTCTCCAGCTCAGGCAGACTGCAACCTCCCTGGCTATCTGCCCAAGTCCCAAGGTGCAAGAAATATGCCCACAGATTTCAAGATCTCCCCATGGGCTCAGCAATCCTCAGAGAAAAGAGCCACAGGAAGTGACCCCCAGCAAGGTGACAGCTCCCCTTGGGGCTCAGCAGTCCGCATCCCCAGGCTGTGTGAGGCACAGGGCTACTCCCCTCCCTTCTAACTCACCACCTGGTTGTTGAAAGGCACTCAGTCCTCAGGGAGCACCTGTGACTATCAGATGGTGGTTGATCAGGGTGACTTCAAGTGTGGCTTTGTACGACTGTGGCTTCACTCCTGGGACACAGGACTAGTCATTTGGAAATGTGTTCTGTCTGTGCCAGTAAGAAAAAACACTCACATTGGCTCCCTTGTCTCTGCCGAGGACAGAGTCCTTTCCTCTTTCCTCGGGGTTTTTCTGGCTGGCTCTGTACCCCAGTTTAGACTGAAGGGCCTTGATGGCCTCATGGGCACGAGTGGACGGGTCTGCAGATGCTTCAGCAGGCCTGGTCCTGCAGCCTCTGCTTCCGGGGGATGGGTGGAAAGGTAAGCCCCAGGAGAATCCAGGCCACTCCTCAGGAGGTCCCAGGGCCCCTGAGGACAAATAACTGAGATGCAGCTCAGCTCCTGAGCCTTTTCGGACTCTGGAAGAAAGGGACATACTCTGCTGCTTCCTCTGAGTTAGCAGTCGTCCAAAGGTGCCAGAGATATGCAGAGTGAGGCTGCCCATGGCCCTGACCTGGTGGAGCCAGCTGTGCCTGGCAGCTGAGCCAAAACAAGGTCCTGGACAGAGCTACGGCAGCCCTAGAAGAACCCTGGACTTGGAGCAAGAACCACCTTCAGCCAGGAGCCCTCTGTATGAGTCAAGGTGTCACATTTGTCCCAAACCCCCAGGGGAGGGTTCCTCCTCCTTCTCCCAGCTCCTGGGGCTCCAGGCCTTTCTTGGGTTGGGGCTAAATTCCTCCAATCTCTGGTCTGTCTTCACATAGCTTCTCCTTGTGCCTCTGTGTCTCCATTCTTTTTTCAGAACATCCATTGTTGAATCTAGGACTTACCCTAATCTAGGAGGACTTTCATCTGAAGATCCTTAACTCAATTATACCAACAAAGACCCTTTTCCCAATATGGCCACATTTGCAGGTCCTGGGTACCAGAGCTTGGACATATCTTTGGAGGGGACTACTCAACCCACCATTCTCAAAACTCAAAGAACTAAGTCTCCCTTGAGAAGGGTATGAGATCTTTTCCCATCTGGCCCAGGCAGGGCCTCTGAAGGAAGGACTCTGGGAAAGATCCTAGGATGTGGGAGACAGGTGAGGTCCTAGAGGGTGGGACCCAACCCACCCCCAGATGACCTTCTCCTGCCTTTATTAGGAGCCATGGCTCAGACAGACAGCACTTGGTCTCTGCTCCTGCTTGAGATCCCCCACCCAGAGCCCAGTGTCCCTCAGGGGCCTGCTTGAGAGAAGAGAACGCAGTATGCCTACAAGTTTGTCCCTGAGCACATTTGGTCTAATGGTGCTCAGGGCCTGGGGTGCTCCAGGGTGACAGAATCCTAGACCAGGTCCTGAGGCACCCGTGACAATGACAGCAGGAAGGATCCTTTTGAGGGGTGATACACCAAAGTCTGTACACCTGCTTTTTGTGTATTGACCTGATTCATCAATCCAAAGGCCTGCCTCTTTTTCTCCTTCCTGTGAGACTCCATTTGCCACAGGCCCAGCCCCTTTTCTACCATAAACTTTTCTGAAATGCCCTCAGACCCTAAAAAGAGCTGAATGTGATGATGCATGCCTATAGTCCCAGCACTCAGGAGGCTGAGGCAGGATGATTATGGTAAATTTGAAGCCAGTCTGAACTACATAGAGTTCAAGGCTGGCCTGTACAGCATAGTGAGACCCTGTCTCAAAAAAAAAAAAAAAAAAAAAGTCCTAGGAAGAAAATGTTGTCGAACCTGTCCTGTAGCAAGGGAGTGGGGGCCCAGGGCATCATAGCCCTTGCCAAGAGCCCTGCTGTCTGGTGGAGGGAGAGACTGGTGGGTACCAGGCTGGAGTAGCTCTCCAGGCCTGTTCCTCCTCTGTGGTGTTAGACCGCACTGAACTTGGCCTGGGATACCGCCACACTCATATCTTTGCGTGTAACAGCCCAGAGCCAGATTAGCAGAGACACCGACTGAAGCCCAGGTTAGGAACTTCAGTCCAGGCCAAGTGCCAGCCCCAGGCGGGCTCTGACCCCACCAGCTGTCTGTGCTGTTCGCAGTGTAGCCTGCCCACACTGCACACTAGCCCAGACCTGACCCATCTGAGGGCTGCCTAATTTGCAAACCATCTTTTGTTCAAATAAACTCTGCTAAATTTTCTTTTCTTTTTTGGGGGGGGAGGAGTAACAGAATTGAAACCAGGGTTTTGAGGGGGGGTTTTGTCGTTTGGTTTTTGGCAGGGTTCGGTTTTGGGGTTTTTGTTTGTTTTTCTTTTTTTTGTTGTTGTTTTTTGGTTTTTGTTTTCTTTTGTTTTTTGGTTTTTGGTTTTTGATTTTTGTTTTCTGAGAGAGGGTCTCACTAAATCTGGGCTCAACCTTGAGATCCTCCCACTTTTAGTGGTAGGTAAAGCCTGCAAAATGATTCACTCAGAAAAGCCTGCCTGGCTGGAGAGTACAATGGAACACAGAGCATATTCCTTCCAGTGAGGGCCTGGCAGGAAGCCTCTGAGAGTCCTGATGAGACTCCTAGGACGAGGGAGGGACAGCAGACTGCTCCTAGGAGGAGCCATTTCCTCACTAGGGGAGGGCTTGCCCATCCTCACCCCTATCCCCCCATGACAGTAACTGGGAGCCTTCACCCTTCTGAAATATGTTGTTATTGTTGTTGTTGTTGTTTGGGGGGGGTGTTTGTTTTTCATCTGTCTCTCTGTTTTTTGAGACAGGATCTCACTCTATAGTTCAGGCTGAACTTGAACTCACTATGTAGCCCAGGCTGGCCTCAAACTCAAGGTAATCGTCCTGCCTCAGCCTCCCAAGTGCTAGGATTACAAACATGTGCCACCACACCCAGCACTCTTCAAACATTAGGGCTATAAGCCTTGGATCAGCAGCTTGGGTTTGAACTGCAGACTAGGAGCTCCAGTGAGGTTGAGGGCAGCAGGAGAGAGATTCCTCCCTGGCGGGACCCAGAGATTTACCCTCCCTAGGCCAGGGAATTCATGGAGCTGGGACCCCCACATCCCTAGGGTCACTATTCTGGGTTCCAGAGTGTCCCCAAGTTCTCCCCTTGGCCCAATGCATCTCCTGGAGCCTATTGCCCCAAGGTGAGGGCCACTCCCCGTGGCACAGACGGGCCCGTTTGACTTGGGTCAGATGCCACACTGGGCCCCCCATGGTCTGGCCTTTATGACCTGGGAATCCCCCCAATTTCATCCCAGCCCCAACTGGGGGCCCGAGCAAGTCCTGCCCTCTCCTTTCCACCAGGGTCCTGGACTTTGCAGAGCTGCCACCCTCAGACATCTGAGGCAGGCTCTCCCTCTTTTTTTTTTTTTAATTTCCAAGAACATGTATTGGTACATTGTATACTTAGTGATCACATTCATCTAGTTAATTTGTACCTGTACATGATATATCTTGGTTCCCCCTCTTCTTCCCCATCCCTCCCTTCCACTCCCCCTCCCTTCCCTACTTACAGTAACTTTATTTACATTGTCTCCCTTTTTTCCTTTCTTTTCTTTTTCCTTTCCTTCTTTTCCCCCTCCTGCTTTTCTAATTCTCCTCCCTATTGAATATTATCTTCCTTTTACTTAGTATCTACTATACTTTTTTGTCCTTATTTATGCTTACGGTTTCTCATACTAGAGAAACAATTTGATATGTACTCATGAGTGTTTAATTTATTTCACTTAAGAGTATGTTCTCAAGGTACATCCATTTACCTAAAATATCTCAAGTTTATCCTTTTTATGGCAGAGTAATACTCCATTGTATAGAAAAACCACATCTTCTTTAGCCATTCATTAGTTGTTGAGCATTTGGGTTGTTTTCAAGACTTAGCTATTACAAACTGTGTTGCTATAAACATGGCTGTACATATATCACTGTGGTACAATGTTTTTAATTCTTCTGGGAAGATACTAAGCAGAGGAATAGCTGGGTCAAATGGAATCTTTAGCTGTAGTTTTTTGAGGAATCTCCACACTGATTTCCACAGTGGTTGGACCAGTCTACATTCCCACCAACAGTGGAAGAGGGTTCCTTTTTCTCCACAGCCCCACCAGCATTTGTTATTGGTTGATTTCTTGATGATAACACTCTTTCTGGAGTGAGATGAAATCTTAGTGTAGTTTTTATTTGTATCTCTCAAATGACCAGTGATGTTGAACACTTTTTCATATATTTGTTTGTCATTTGTATTTCTTCATCTGAGAGGTGTCTATTCATTTCAGATGCCCATTTTTGGATTGGGTCGCTAAATTTGGGGGGTCTGATTTTTTTGAGTTCTTTATATATTCTACATGTTAGACCTTTCTGAGGAATGGTTGGTAAAAAAAATTTCCCACTCTGTAGGTTTTTGTGCCACTCTTTTGGTGATTTCTTCTGCTGTGCAAAAACTTTTTAACAGGATGTGATCCCAAGCGCTGATCCTTTGTACTATTTCCCGCACAGTCTGAGTTTTGTTCATAAATTTTTCCCTATGCCTATGTCTTAATAGAAAGACATCCCACGTTCTTGGGTAGGAAGAACCAACATAGTGAAAAAGGCCATACTTCCTAAACTGCTATGCAGATCTAATGCAATTCCAATCAGAATATCAATAGTATACTTCACAGAATTAGAGAAAGCAATCATGAAATTCATCTGGAACCAGAAGAGACCAAGAATAGCAAAAACAATTCTGGGCCACAGGGCCAAGGCAAGGGACATTACAATCCCTGACTTGAAATTATACTATGGAGCTACTGTGATAAAAATCAGAATGGTACTGGCAAAAAGACAGAGCCAAGGATCAGTGGAACAGGTTAGAAGACACAGAAACAACTCCACACACACTAAAATACCTCATCTTCGACAAAGGAGCCAAAAACCCTCACTGGAAGAAAGATAACCTCTTTAATAAATGGTGCTGGAAAAATTGGCTTGCCGCATGCCAAAAACTAAAACTAGATACATGTCTCTCACCATGTACTAAACTAAAATCGAAGTAGATCAGAGATCCAAACATTAAAACAGAAACACTAAAACTACTGAAAGATAGAATAGGAAGGCCCTCCCTCTTGAGGGAGGGCATGTGCCATAGTGAGTAAAGCCGCCCACACAGAGGTTTAGTGAGAGCAGGCAGCATGGGGCCCCTCCAAGCCTTCCTGCCAGCTCTCGGGAGTCCAGCCTCCTATCTGCACCCCAGCAGAGGGGCAGCTGCCTGACACATCGTATCTGAGGTTCTGCCACCACACCTGCCAGGAGCCCTCGTGGGATGTCCCACAGCTCGTCTTCTCTGCCCTGTGTGACTTACAGACCCAGACAGATAGCTGTCCACCTCAGGTGGGAGAGCCCTGTGGCCATGTGGCCATTGTGCCACCTTTTCCCCAGGCAGAGCCCCATCCATTTCCAGGCCCATTCCTTGCCTCCTGGGGACTGTTGGCAGCTGCTGCCTTGCAGGGTTGTACAGGCCATGTGCTTGAGGGTGAGCAGCCAGCCCCCCCGCCCCGGGGGGACAGGGCAGGGGATGTTTTCGGGCAGAAGAGGCTGTACTGCAGAGCCGAGACCCAGCATAAAGGTCAAAAGGCAGAGTCAGAGCAGCCCCTTTCTCCTCACACAGCAAACAGTCCCTGGCTTAGCCACTCCATGCTTTTCTGATTCTAGAGCTTGGCTGTCCTTCCCTACCACAGCAAAGCCCCTGGCAGAATTATTTTTAGTCTTTCTTACCATGTCAGGTGAGGGAGACAAATGTCTAATGAGATAAGGTAAATGGCATGCACAAAGTGTCCCTTGCTTATGTGCTTCCCAAGGGGGTGCCAGCACCCTATACAGGCATGGGGGACATCAAAGCCAGCCTTGAGCTCTGAGGCCCTGCTGAGCTGGTGCCAGGCACACCCGTCAGTCACTTCCGTCATGTGGTGGGGGCAGGCGGGGCTTTGAGACTCTCCAGGTTGATGCTAATAGGGCCAAGGGCATCTAAGGATTGACTACAGGAAACAGACATGGAGGGTCCCTGGGGCTGGAAAGAGAGAGGAAGCAGGAAGCAAAGAAAATGGACATGATAAGGAGGTACCCACATGGAAGGGATTAAGGAAGGGGCTTCAGAGACTGTGATTTCTCCCTCAGGAGTTCCCGAAGGGAAGGGGTGAGGCCCTGCCCCACCCACCCATGCTGCCTCCTTCTAAGTGCTGGGTACCAGGGAATAAAGGAGCTAATACCTGCCTGGCCCCATGAGAGACTACTCACTGCCACTGAGGGAGAGTCCTCTGCCACCCAGGGGAGGAAAGTTGGGCTCTGCCAAATGAGAGTCCACATCTGCCCCAAAGGCCTACTCTTAGTACCAACTTCAATCCCATGCCAAAATGCCACTCCCACGTCCCACTCCAGCTCCAAGATCCCCTCCTGATACCCTCACCTTCAATTCCTTGGGCACAGCAGTGTACAATTCTGGGTCTGACTCACTTTGGTGTCCTGAGGCCAACGTGGGAGTTGGCGATACAGAGTAGGGCCTTGGAGCCCAAGGAGGGCCACACATCCACCTCCCAGGACAGCAGGGCCTACAGACTCCCCCCAGCACAATGCCAGCACTAACCCTGCCCAAGGTGTCCCCACCAACCAAGAGTAGCATGGATGACCAGGTGTGCCCTGTGTCCACAGCCGGCACCAAGCACCAAGCTCCAAGCCAAGGCTGCTGCTCCCAGACACAGCCACACGACCCAGGCAGAGACCACAGTGTCCATAGGGCCACCCGCTGGAGCCACCCCACCAAGCTGGGCAGAGCAGGCAAGGTGGGTCCCAAGGCACAGGGTCTGTGGGCATGGCCCAGGGTGGGCTGGGAGGAAGGTCAAGCCCTACCTAGGCCTTGCAGGATGGAGACTAAAGTGGCCCCTGGGAGCCACACTGGGGCCCACCAGCCCTCAACTCTGGCCCTGGGGTGTCAAAGGAAGAGTCCCTACCCTAAGGACACAGCCTCACCCCTTGGGGTGCTAGAGGGAGGCACGAGACTCCTGAGGACCCTCAAGAGGGTGCAGTGCCTGGGTGGGGAGGGGTATGGGTCATTCGGATGCTGGGCTGAGGGCAGTGCTGAAGACACCAAGTGTGATCGTCAAGGTATTAGAGCAGGGGCCTTGTCCCCACCCACCCTGTCCGGGCCATGTACCAGCTTCTACATGCACTAGCCAGACTCAGCAACTTTCCTGGATGGGGCACAGGAAACTGCAGGGGAGTGCAGCCCCAGGATGGTCGCACCACTGCCCCTAAAGGTGTTAAGGATCAATAACATCAAGCCTAATTTTAGCCAGTTAAATGTCCCTCTGATTCCCGCAAACTCTGACCTGGCCACCTAGGCCAGGCTGACACCTAGGTCAAGGAGGAACTGGCCTCAGAGGGAGGAAGCTCAGCCAGGCCCGAGCTGTGGGACAGCAGGTGGAGATCCCCTGCTCCCCGACAGAGACTTGGGGACACAGGGTCTTCTTCTGTCCCAAATCAAAGGGCCCTCCAAGAAACAGCTGGAGCCAGAGGTGGGCATGGGTCCTGGAGAGGGAGGGACTGGCCGGGAGCAGCCGCTGGAAGTGACTCCGGCCTGGAAAGTGACCTTGTCTGCCAGGGCTGTCAGCAGCAGGAGGCAGCAGAAGAGCAGGAAGGACAGTTCAATGGGAACTGAAGAAGGACAGTGGGTAATGGCTGAGACATCAGAGAAGTGTCGTTCCAGCCAGGCACTGTCCTCTGTGAGTCCTGATGTTAGACAAGTTGTGAAGATAAGGTCCCAGAGTCAAGGAAAGAAGAACTGGCCTCAGACCTCTGCTCCAGTTGGGCCCCACGGAATGTCCAGCCCAACCTGTGACAGTGAAGGAAACTGAGTCTGTGGTAAGTTAAAGGGCTGGCCCAAACCACAAAACATAGGAACTGTCACGGGCTTGACATCAACCCAGCCTCCAATCCAGCCCCTGCGCTGGTCCCCAAGCGCCTGTCTGCTCACCTTATTTACACTGAGGGGCAGAGAGTGGTGGGGCAGAAGGTTTTCCCAGCAGGAGGCCAAGGAAGGCAGGCTGGCACTGTTCCCCTAAGGCACACCTTCTCTCCTTCCCAGCCAACTCCTAGGGGAGCTGCCTGGAACATGAGTTCCACTGCAGGGCTGGGGTTACAACATCAGGGGCAAATGCCCAGGAAGGAGAGGGTGTGAGATGGGTGGCTGGGGAAGGCCCTTCTGGGGAGGTGATATGTGAGGTGACATGACTGAATGAGGCTGGGGACAGCCATGTGGGCACTGCAGGAACAACATCTAGAGGGAACAGCAGAGGCAAACATTGCAGGAAGCCAGGGACAGCAGAGACCTGGGCTCAGCAAGCACACTGAGAAGAGGGCAGCAGGGGGAGAGTGGGTACAGTGCAGGGGACACTGACTATGTGCTGATGAACGTTCTTCCAGAGTCTCTGTAGAGATGACATAAAGTGCTTTTAGAACCACATTTCTGATACATCCCTTTTGCTTTCCCCAAGACTCTTGCCAAATCAAGAGGACACTATAAGTGGACATGTACTGGACTATCCTGCTAAGTATTATCTGAGGGACACAGGGAACTGGGCAAGCTAGTGTTATCTGTCCTAGCTGCCTTCCTGCCATACACTAAGTCAGCCAGTTCCCTAAAATGCTGGTCACACAATAGAACAAAGCCAGCCAAGGATGTCCCTGCATTGGAGTTTAATCGCAAGCCCCTCCCTGTGCTAATGACCCTGAACAGAGCACTGTAGGGTGCTGTCGCCCAACAACTCTCAGTATTTGCTCCTGAGCACTTGCCTGGCTTGTCACCCTGGGACCTCCCCCGAAGTGCTGCTGTGGAGTGCACACACCTCAGGAGTTTTCGGACCCGCGAGAAGTTATTGAGCATGCACCCTTGTGGACTTTCTGAGTAGTGCCATTGGACCCCTACTCACTTCTGCACTTCTTTCCGTGCTTCTGTGGACCCTTCCCCACTAGTAAGTATCCATGAATCCATCCTCCCCTGTTAGTGCCTGCTGAGCCTCATCTCTCCCAAGCTGTCTCCCTCTCAGCAACCTGCTCCACTGTCCCAGCGTGCCTGGGCTGGGGATGAGACAAGTGTGAGATCCTCTGAAGGGGAGAATGCCTGGCCCCTGGTGGGCAAATGGGGTCTGGGATCCAAGACCCTGTGGCTACATAGCTGGGGTCCCCAGGGGAGGGACAGTCGGGGCCACTGAGCACTGACCCAGCCCAGGCCCAGGCTTCTGACCCCCACTGTGGGGCTGAGGCAGGAAGGCCCAGGATCCAGAAAGCCTGGATAGGGCCCAGTGGCTCCTGAGACCCGTGCCCACCTTCCACAGACTGTATCAGGCAGCATGAATAGCACAGGTGGACAGGACGCCCCAAGTCGGACACAATGACTTCTCCTTCCCCTCTAGCCCCTGGAGGGAAACAGTGTCCCTGGCCTGGCGCCTGCAGCTGGGAACCAATGTGAGGCCCATTGTTTGAGCCTGGAGCCGGTGGGGGCCACGGGAAGCCCCCAGCAATGCCTTTTGTCCCACTGACGCAGATCCAGGGCACTGAGTGAGGACTGCACACGTGGACAGCAGCGTTCTGCAGGATGAAGGCACTTGGAGCTGTGGTCCTGGCCCTCCTACTGTGTGGGCAGCCAGGTGTGGGGGTGCACAGTGACTCTCTGGTGGGAGGTGATTCAGTCCTGGCCCACGGGGATCTCCAGAGACCCCAGCCTGGGACAAGGGATGGGCTTGGGAAGGACAGGATGAAGTTGGAGTGCCCAGGCCCAGAGAGGTGGATGAGGCTACCCTGGGCCCCCAACATCTTTATGGCCCCAGCGCCAGGCTTGGTTTTTCCAACACTGCAGGGCTTTTGGGATCCCTGCCCTCGCCTGGCCTCATTTCTCCTTCTGTGAAATGGGCAGGCCTTAGAGACAAAGGTGGACAAAGTAGTGGGGGGCTTGGCAATCGGCACTGAGAGTGTATCCTCTGTACCTGCATAGCCAAAGTTGACATGCGTCCCTGTATGGCTAGGCAGCAGGAAGGCGCAGGAGGAGGAGGAGGATGACAGGAGGCCAGAGAGCTACGGCTATGATGATGATGAGGACGAAGAGGAAGAAGAGACCAACATGATCACTGGCAGCAGGGATAGAGGTACCCATCCACTCATCCCCGGGCTGCTGGGCTTCTTCCTCTGCTCAGGCAAGGATGAAGCAGATTTGCTGGTGTCCAGACCATGTGGGCCTCTCGCACACCCCCACCCCATGCCCTCACCCTGCTGGCTATCCCCCAACCACCCTTGGCCCCAGCCAGCTCCCCATCTACGTGGTATTGCCTAGTGTCCTCATCTGTGAGGCTTGATCAGACTCCCTTCTGGGTCTTCACTGCCCACAGCAGGGGCCTTAGGCAGGGCCACCAGGCCACCAAGTGACAAGAAATGAGCAGAAATTTCACCCTGGGGCCTTGTCCTCACAACTTCCTCCAAAAGCCCCCAGCATAGGCTCCTGCAGGGCAGGGTTGGAAGACATCTAACAGGGAAGGCAAACAGGGACCTGTGAAAGCAGGCACTGAGGGCTGTCCTCAGTCTGAGCCTGGCCTGAGCCCGGCCTCGCTCACAGCACTGCGGTGCTATGCCTGCCCTTTGCTACACCATGGGGACAGCTGTGACCAGATGCAGAGCTGCTTCGGCAGTCAGGCCTCCTGCGCCATGCTTGTCAGCCATGGCAACACAGGTGAGTGGACACAGCCTGACACACATGTGCCCAGGGGCTGCTCTCTGTTCCCCAACCCATCTCAGCATCTGTCTCACTTCTCCCCAGATTCTGGTCTCCTGACCACCTACTCCATGTGGTGCACGGACTCCTGTCAACCCATCACCAAGACCGTGGAGGGGACCCAGATGACCGAAACCTGCTGCCAATCCCCCATGTGCAATGTCCCGCCCTGGCAGCACACCCAAGTCCAAGACCCACTGGGTGGCAAGGCAGGCAGTCCCCAGGACAGCAGGGCTGGCCATCCCCAGGGTGGTAGGACTGGTCGTCCCCAGGCCAGTGGGTCACGTGCCCCGCCAAGCTGCCCAAAAAATGTCGGCACAGCCCTCCTGCCCAGCCTCCTCACTAGCCTTTGGGCGGTGGGGGCCTGAAGACTCCTCCCTGACCCTCCTCACACCTGGCCAGGCCAGCACTCTGTCCAGTGTTTCCCCTTATCCCATCACCAGCTTCAGAGAATAAATTTGGAGTTTCATGATCCAGCCAACTCTGGACCTCCTTGGGTCTGGGCCTTGGGCACCCGCGTCCCTAAGAACTATAGGCTCCAGGAGTGTCCACCGGCTCACCCTCAGGCAGAAATGACACTCTATGCCTGGGGAACCCCATCCTCACCCTTAACTTCCCAGCATGAAATGCCTCCAAACCCAGCTGTCATTTAGGAGAAGTGGCATCCAGTGTTAGACAAAGGTCTTGTCTCATCTGTCTAGAGGGGTAAGGCTTGAGGATATTGCTGGGTTTTGAACAGTCTAAGTTGCCCAAGCTGGGCTCAAACTTGTGATCTTCCTGCCTCAGCCTGAGTAGCTAGGATCACAGGATGTACCACCGTGCACAGGTTGGGAAGAAGCCTTTGGAGGGGATAAAAAAGGCCCTGGGAGGCTACAGGAGTGGGCAGAGCATGGGAAAAGCAGGAGCTAATGAGGGACAAGCCCAGAAAGGGAAGGAGGGACGTAATCCTTTAGCCTCATTTTGCCCTCTGAACTCTACCCTTCCCCCAGCCTGGTGGGCATCAGGGAGGACTCTGGGAGTATCACAGGCAACCCCGTACTGGGGAGGGCAGAAAGGTCCTGTGGCTCCTGAGGTGGGAACCTGGGTAGCAGATCCAGCCCTACCTGGGACAATGGGGGCCTCCTCGGCATCTCCTCTGCTGGGCTGCTCCGCTGGCTGCTGAGCACCCCACTGGCAGCACTGGCTGCTGAGCTCAGAGTTCAAACTGCCTGGGCTGAAAGCTTAGGCTCACCCCTCAGCAGCTCCCTGACCTCCGGGAACCCCTTCCCCTCCAGTTTGAATTTCTTGCCAGCTTGGTGCAGATTTCACAGAGGGGCTTCCAGCCCTGTGAGTGCTCGGCACCTGTGGGCTGTGGTTGTGCCATTTAAGATGACCCCACCCTGAGTGCATGTTTGTAGGAATGCCCACTTGTGCTAGCCCAAGCTCCTTGGGACCCAAGAAACCTCACTAGCCATGTTTGACTAGAAACTCTGGGCACTAGCTACTACCTGTGTTCATGAAATTGCTCCTCAGGAGGGCTGCCATAAAGCTGTGTGCAGATTTGAGGGGACAGTCCCCCATGACCCTCAACCTCTGACCCATCTGTGCCTCATGAGGAGGGAGCTGGAGCTCGGGGATCAGTCTGAAGTCACTGGCTGCAGGGCCTGCCCTTGTCTTGGGCTCCTTTCTGTGACAGTCTCTTCCTCCAGGGTCCCTACTCCAGGAGAAGCAAATGCACAGCTGACTCTTCACTGAGCAGAGAGCAAACACCTATGCTCTAAGAACCCCAATGCCACCTGCCAGGAACCATCCCAAACACAGCCTTCGGCTGTCCCACAGAGCTTGCTGTCCCAGTGCCCAGAGGGTGCTGCAGCACTGTCCAATGTGAGCACAGGAGCCCACTGACAAAGGAGAGAGACTGCAGCTACTCAAGGTCACACGCTGAGCGGCTACAGCTCCAGGGTCCAGGGCCAGCACTTCCTGCCAACTGAGGGCATCTCAGGCCTCGAGGCTGAGGCGCCAGAAGATCTGAGCTGCTGCAGCAGCGGTGGGGGACTGGACGCTGGCCAAGGCTATTGAATTCCCACAATCCAGGCCAGGTGGGGCAGAGGTGCCAGTGGATGGCGACAGCCAAGACAGCCTAGGCCCTGCCTGACAGCCAGTGCAGGACACAGCTCCAGAAGCAGCAGCAGAGCACCAGCCACAGTAACAAGGTTGTGCAAAGGGCCACCATTCTTCGTCCAGCTGGGCAGTGGAGAACTGAGTGGGGCTGGACCCCAGTCACAGGATCCACGTTGTCTGTCTCAGTTCCCCACAGCTCCATAGCAAATTACCACAACACAGCAATTTCAAAGAACACAAGTTTGTGCCACAGTGCTAGAGGTCAGCATTCTTATGGTTTGGATTTTAAATGTCCCCCAAAAGCCTGAACCCAGCTTGTGGCATTATTGGGAAATGGAGGGATCTTTAAGGAAAAGGCCTAGCAGAAGGGCCCTTGAAAGACCAGCCCCTTTCCCACTTTCTCTCTCTCTCTCCCCACTTTTCCTTCCCTCCCTCCATTCCTTCCCTCCCTCCCTTCTTCTTTCCCTCCCTCCCTCTCTCTTTCTTTTCTTTTTTGTTCCCTGGCCTCCATGAGGTGGCCAGACCTACTCCACACACTTCCACTGTGATGTGCTGCCTCATCACAGGTCAAAGGCAACAGGACCAAGTGACCATCACCTGGAACCTCTGAGAACATGAACCAAAATAGCCCTTTCGTCCTCCTGAGTTGAATTAGCCTCTTGAGGAGGGAAACCTACCTATCCCTCTCCCATGGAGCAAGTGGGACATGAGAAGATGGCCCTGCAATTGCCCGTGTCCCCAGAGCCTGCCCTGGCTAAGGCTCAGAGCGCTTCTTAAGCAGGTCACTTGCTGCCCAGTCATGGAGGATCTAGAGAGGGGCACAGGACACCAGAGACCTAAGGCCTAAAGGGTAGGCTTTGCAGGCTGAGGCCACAAAAGCCTGGTGCCCCTAGGGAGGAATGGGTACCAGCTGAAGGGTTGGAAAGGACCCTGAGGTGACCCCAAGGTTTCAGGAGAGTGTCCACCAGGGCCAGAGAGCTCCTCATCTGCCCTCTTTGGGCCTCGATTTCCTCTTCTATAGAATCAGAGGCTGGCTCAGTGCTCACTAGAGGAGACTTGGCCAGCTCAGGAACATGGGGTGGGGCAGGAGGTACAGAGATGTGGGCAGAACCGAGGTTTTGAGCCTGGTCACCACAACGGACACCGATCTGGGAACACGGCCTTTTCCCATGGGCCGTGGCCAAGCTTCAGACCCCAGCCTAGAACCCCAGGACACCTTGGCCAGGGGAGAGGGCTGCAGGTGCAAGAGCCACTGAGATGTAGTCCTCCCCATGTACAGCATCAAGGAGCACAGGCTGCGTGGCAGTCACACCTTGCTATGGAGGTGCTGCCGGCCTGCTTCCCCACAGCCTCTCTTCCTCAGCTGCCACCCTGTTCTCTGTGGAGTTGAGCACTTGGCCCAGGTCAGTGTACAGCATCCATTGCCTGTGCTGTAGCTGCTTTGGTGACTCCAGGGTTCCCTCCAGGCCCGATGCGGGAGGCGCCCTGTGACCCTCATCTTTGCCATGTGTACACCTCCCTTGACTCATCACACGGGATCCTCGGCTTTCCCAGCTGATGTGAAAATACCAGACAACTTGGCCTAGCAGAGGACCAGAGCCTGCGCTTCCCAGGTCTTCCTTTTCCTGGGCAGCTTTGGGGCTCCAGGGGACTTGCCTGGTGCTGGTACCTGAATCCTCACTCCACAATCTCCAGCACTTCCGCGTGCTTATGACAGGGGCTGAGTGGTGGCAGAGATTCCCCGCCCTGTGCTATCACTGCCCCTCAGCACTTAGGCTCAGGGCTGCCATGACAGTGAGGTACCAAGGTGAGCTAGTGAAATACCGATCCTCCCCTTTCTCACTCCAATGCTGCCAGTACCAGGTTTGGGGGTCACATTATGGGCTGAGACTTCTGCCCCTGTCAGAGGCCCTAGGACAGGACACAGGTTATGCCGGGCTGAGCAGGCTCAGGGGCATAGGTGAGGTCAACAGAGACAACCCCTGGACTAACCTCCCAGAAGTTAGTCTGGCTGGTCCACAGGAGACCCAGAGGAGGGGGGCCAAAGGGCTGGCCTTTTGCAGAAAAAGTACGTGTGCCTCAAATTATGATTGAAGAATCCCTAGCTCTTCCTTTTCTGTCTGGTGACTGTGGCCAGCTCTATCAGCACATGCTCATTTAGTTGATATATGCTCCCCTTCCTCCAGGGCCAGGCCCAGCATGGAGACCCAAGCTGGAGAGACGCACCTTTTCTGGCAGAGCCTGCTCTGCTGGGGTGCAGCGACAAGGAGGAACACATGTGTCCCAGAAGCCAGTGGTACCTGGGAGGGGAAAGATCCCAGGCTACAGACCAGTCTCTGGGTGGTGGCCTGGGTACAAGCACAGGGGACACTGTCCTTTTCTCACTGGGCTAGTATAGTGAGGGAGTGCCCTGGCCTGGCTCTAGGGAGTCAAAAAGGGTTTCAGTTCAGCAGGCAGACGCTCCTTGGGTTCTACTGTTCAGGTACAGGTAGATATCTCCCGGCCCAGTGCTTGAGGGTACCCTCCAGATCAAATGTGTCCTGTGCATTCGCACCCATTCCAGGGTCACCTTCTCCTTCTCTTGCCTAACCTCAGCCCTGATGAAAAATAATAGGGCCTACAGTCTTGATTTATCTGAGGCTTTCCCATGAATTTCCTGCCTCACAGGGCAGGAAGCAGCCATCCACAGCCCACCTCCTGCTCCTTGCTCTGGACTGTGAGAACTTGCTGAGAAGCAGGCACTGTCCCCAGAGCAGGAAATTCCTAAGG
>PVJO010011734.1:0-58450 GCA_004026905.1 Hystrix cristata
TAACACATTTCCCATTCTTTCAAGTGTTCCATACTCCGGCCTGTGGCCCTCTTCTCAAACTTAGGGCTGGAAATGGTCCAGGCAGGCCAATCCCTCTACTTTGTTCTCAAAACAAAGTCATACCTAAGGATGCCATGGATTTGGAGATATGAGTGCATAAGAAGCAACAAGAGGAAGAAGTCTTGGCTGAGCTTATTTATGAACAAGCTTAAGTAATACAGTCCAAGGCTGCTTAGCCTTTTCTCAGCCCTGGCAGAAGCTCCTCAGCAAATTCTTCATGCAGAGGCCAGCCCCACACCAAAGCCTGGAGTGCCCTGCTGGTGCTTCGGACTCTCTCCTGGGTGCTAAGGCATCCCAAAGAGGAGAAAAGCAGAATTCAAGAACCCCAGTCTGGAAGGACTAGCCTACCATGGAGGAACATGAACAAAAGGAAAATTAGGAACCTGCAAGGAGCCACCTCCTCCCTCTTCCCAACTTCCTATAGGCTTTTCCATCTTATTCAGGAGTAACTAGGGCTGGAATCCAGGGAAAAGCTGCTAGCTGGAACCAGTGTGGGACAAAAAGAAAAGGGGGCAGCGTGGGGCAAAAAGAACAAGAACTAAGCTCCCCAAATGGGGGTCAGAGCTTGGAGCAGGAGGTCACAGAGCATCGGAGAAGGAGAGCTGCTCTGCACCCTTTCTCCCCTCTGCATGTCCGTCTGCTCCAATATCTCAGGTCAACCAAAAAACACCACTTCCAAAAGGCAGATCCTAAGGTCCCAGGGTAGCTCTGGGGGGCCAGAGCTGAGACTGAGACTCTTCTTATTTTGTATTTGCCTAAAAGCTCAGGAGGCCCTTGCTGACATTCTTGCCTGGGGGCCCAGAATTTAAACTTAGTCACTGCCCGGAACCCTTGTTTTAGGAAAGAATGAGATGGCTGTTGCATAACCCAGATCTGGGTGGGTGTGGGCTGCTGAAGGAAACAGTCCCTCTTCCCTTCTTGTGGAGACTGGGCGTGCTGGGGGGGGGGGTCAGGAGCAGCTGAGGGACACCAGTGGAGAAAAGACAGGCAAGTGGGGGAGGCTCAGAGCAGTTCCTCCTCATGGTCCCCTGGGCAGAGCACAGCCTGAGGACTCTAGAAACCTCACGGGGTGATTGAGGAGAGGTGACAGTCTTGGGGAAAGGAGAACAGGGACAGGCTAACCTCAAGGACAGAGGTGAGGGTGGGGTGGGGTCTGCTTTCTGGCACTGTCCCCAGGAGCACCCAGAACCCAGAGGAATATCTTATTCCTCTAACTTTGCCTGCTCCACCCCTCGAGTTTCAACTGACCCATTCCCCACTGCCCCTGCCTTCCAGATGTCCAGGCAGTTCTCACCTTTGTGCCCCCAGCCTCTCTACCAACCCTTCCAGACTGATGTCCCCCCAACGTGCTAGGGTTTCCTATAGTTTATGAGAAGTGGCTTCCTCTGCACCGTCTCCTCATTTCACCCCTGGCTCCCCCAACCCCTTGAATCCTCTGACCACAGTCCGGAGCCCCTCACACCTGTTTTCTCTACGGACCCATCTCAGGCCGTTTTCTCTGGTCCCCTCCCCAATTTTGCCCGTGCTCTCCACCTCTCCCCGGGTCTGCCTTCTCCCATCAATCACCTGCATCTTTCCTCTCTCTCCACCTTCTTGTCTACATCCCTCTCCGGACTGCCCCCCCATTCCTTCTCAGTTTGCTCTTGGCCCCCATCCCGGCACTTCCCACCCCTTCATCCTCCGGACTGGATCGCAGGTCTTCCCTTTCTCCTGCTCCGGTCTTTCTCTCTTTCCCGTCTCCCCACCCTCCAGTCTCCCCAGCCAGCTGAACAGTTCCCAAATTCCGGGCGAGATTCCCAGGACAAAGCAAGAAAAATCAGAGCAATTTGGGAAGTAAACAGAAACTGGACAGGAGTGGGGAGAGAAGAGCGGGGAGGACCCAGGTGGTGGTGGTGGGGACTCTCCGGTCCCACCCAGTTTAGGGAATGCCTTCTCCCCCCTCTCCCCCTTCACCTGGCTCTTAAAGGGCCCGGCCCCTGACCGGCGGCTACTTAAGGCAGAGGGGCGGCAGCAGGCAGCAGCTGCTCCAGGACTGCTCTGGAAGGAGCGGACGGGGCAAAGATCCTGACCATGACCCCCGACGGGCTGCTACCCCCTGTGCTGTTGCTAACTCTGCTGCTCGCTGCTTGCCCGGGAGGCGCATTGGCACGGTGCCCAGGCTGTGGGCAGGGGGTGCAGGCTGGGTGTCAGGGGGGCTGCGTGGAGGAGGAGGACGGGGCGCTGCCGCCGGCCGAGGGCTGTGCGGAAGCCAAGGGCTGTGAAAGGAGAGAAGGACAACAGTGTGGGGTCTACACCCCGTTCTGCGCCCCAGGACTGCAGTGCCGGCCGCCCGAGGGCCAGGAGGAGCCTTTGCGGGCGCTGCTGATGGGCCGGGGCCGCTGTCGCCCTGCCCGGGCGCCCACGGGTGAGTCTGCGCCCCGCCCGCGCCCCGCCCCGTGAGCCCCTTAGTTGTGCCTGCGGGGCTCGGGAGACCCGGCGAACAGCCCTGGGGAACGGGGCAAATGTGGGAGAGTGGGGTTAAATGCTGGGGACTAGGAAAAGGGCTGGGGTGTGGCTAGAGACCTTGGAGATGAAGCAGAGAGGTAAGAACGGGGCTCCCCACTTTCTTTTTGTTCCCTTTTTGTCTTCCTTTGAGGGAAAAGGGCTGGAGCCGGGGAATGCAGGGGTTTAGGAGCCTCCGTGGCCACGCTGCGGGCTCCTCTAATTCATCCCAGCCGCCCAGGCTGGAGACACCTGGAGAAGAAGGGAAGGGGAGCTCAGACTCCCAAATTCTGTCCATGCTGAGAAATGTTTTCTCTCCTCTTAGTGTTACTGTTGAACGCACAGGGCCCTGAGGTCGGAGAGAGATGCCCGAGCATGGCAGACCAGACTGGGAACACTGGTGGGCTCCAGAGGGCCCGGGGAGGGAGAGGTGGAAAAGACGGAACTTGCCAAATCAGGCTCATGATTTAAACCCACTCAGAACCCCCACCCTCCCTATCCCAGGGAAGAAGAATGGAAGGCTGAGTCACTGGGTGGGTGGGAGAGAAGTGAGTCAGCACTTCAAAATCGGGGGCAACTCAAAATGGGAGGGGGCAGGAAACGCAAACCACCTCCTTGTAGAGGCACCTGAGTTCCTGATTTCTTTCCTAGAGGGATGAGAAATTAACTTGGAGTTTCTTTCGGTCCCAAGAGCCTGAATCCATGCTTATAGGAATCATTTTAGAAGGGGTGATGAGTGAGTGGGAGAAGATGGCTTGGATTGTGGTCATGGCTGGGTGTTAAATGCAGGGAATGAGGGACAGGAGGTGAGGTGGGGGGCCTTGAGGAAAAGGATAGGGCAAGACTGCAGAGGAAACTGCTCTTGGGTTTCGAGGAGAAGGCAAATGAGCATTTCTTTCTGGGCACAAAGAGAGCCAGAAGGTCCCTTCAGGGGTTCTGATACCTGATTTCATACCCTGAGCAAAACCAGGCATGTTGGCGCATGCCTGTAATCCCAGTACTCGGGAGGCTGAGACAGGAAAATTGCCACAAATTCAAGGCCAGCCTGGGTTACATAGTGAGTTTAAAGCCAGCCTGAACGATACGGTGAGATCCTATCTCAAAAAATATATATGGGTTGGGCAAATTCCAAACAGTGCATGCTCCCCTCCCTGCCTTGTCCTAGCCGCAACTTATTTCCTCACCCCTTCTTAGCCCCCGATCGCCACCTACTCAACTCTCTCCAGGGCTAGGAGCAACCTGCACATTGAAAACCTCTTGTTCCCAGAACCTCTGCAATCTGCCTCAGCCCGTCCTGGCTAAGGACTGAATCCAGATGCTCCAGAGACCACTGATACTGAGCTGGTCTGAGCCACAAGACCAAAAGGGAGAGGTCTCCACTGCAGTGGCCCAAAAGTAACCGTATATCAGTCCTGGGAGAAGTGGGCTGAGTCACAGCAGGGTCACAGCTAGGACACACATTCCACTTGGGTCCCTGTTGACCCTTTCCTGTGTCCATTGCTCTTCTGCCCCATCTCCCTGGCTTTGGTGCACCCCCTTCTGGCCTCTGGTGGAACAGCCTGGTCTTCTTACACAAAACCCAAATCCTCAATATAATCAACGAGTGCTTTGTATTTGTTCTCAATTTTTACTTCTCAGAATGTTTTCCTTTATGCAGAGTATGGCGGCGCTCACCTGTAATCTCAGCACTAGGGAGGCTGAGGCAGAAGGATCACTGAGAGTTTGAGGCCAGCCTGGGCTACATAGTGAGTTCAAAGCCAGCCTGAACTACAGAGTGAGACCCTGTCTCAGAAAAAAAAAAGAAAGAAAGAAAGAAAAGAAAACTGAAAACAAAATGTTTCTCCCTTATATGACTTAAAATTACGCTGGGTAATATTGTCAGGAAAAGAAATATAACTGTTTTTCAGAGAAAGAAACTGCAGCCAGGCTAAGGTACCAGAGAAGCCAGGTCCTAACCCACTGTTCCTCCTGTGTCAGTGGGTTGGGGTGGGCAAGGCCCTCCTCTATGTGGCACTGGTCTTTGGCAGCTGGCTGATTTCTGGACTCTTCTTCTATTCCTCCTGTGACCACAGAGGAGACGCCGAAGGAGAATAAACCGCATGGAAGTGCCACCCGTCCCCAAGATGTGAACCGCAGAGACCAACAGAAGAATCCAGGAACCTCTACCACTCCCGCCCGGCCAAATCCTGGGGGTGTCCAAGACGCAGAGATGGTGCATCAGGGGCTGGAGGGAGAGGAGGGGTGGGAAGCCCTAAGACCCCTAGGGGCTTGGAGAAGTCTCCAGTGCCGGTTGGGGCCCCTGGCTGGTGGGGTCCTGACTTGCCGCACTTCCTCCCCCAGGGCCCCTGCCGCAGACACCTAGACTCAGTGCTACAGCAACTCCAGACTGAGATCTTCCGAGGGGCTCAAACCCTCTATGTGCCTAATTGTGACCATCGAGGCTTCTACCGGAAGCGGCAGGTGAGGTGACTCCTCTTCTCCCTAGTCCAAGGTCCTGCCAGGGAGTGGAGAGAGGTACTCACAGAGTTTCATAAATAAAGACACTGCCCCTGCCTTTCCTCATCTTCCAATGTTAGAACCCACGCAAACATAAAGAATAACCAATCATACATTGTAATAGAGGACTTAAAGTCCCCGAGGAATGGCCTTTCCTTGGCTCTCAAACTGAGGCCTCAGAATCGCCTGGAAGGCCTGTGAACACATGGATGGCTGAGCCCACCCACCTGTGGTTTCTGATTGAATAGGTCTGGGTGAGCCTGAGTATTTGCATTTCTAACACATTCTCTCATGTGCTGGTGCTGTTGATTTGAGAACCGCACTGAAAACTACTATTGTCAGGGGATAAAGAGGGCGTCACAGGTGCTATCCTGGGAACTCGGGCTTCTGAGTCCCCATCCATCTCAGCGGGAAGCTTTGGCCTCACTCCTGATCTATGTGCTCTCCCCATAGTGTCGCTCCTCCCAGAGGCAGCGCCGAGGTCCCTGCTGGTGTGTGGATCGAATGGGCCAGCCCCTGCCGGGGTCTACAGAAGGCGATGGAAGCTCACACTGCCCCGCCGGAAGCAGCGGCTGAAGTGGGGTGGGGGCTGCAGGGCCACTGACAGGAGCGTGCGGCTGTCCTCTTGGGTTACTGGTTGAGTAACGAGTAACTTGGGGGCTCTGGGCCTCATCATGACCTTCAGGTTCTATCCCATTGTCCCCCTCACTCCTGGCCCCTTACATGTCTAATTGGAAAGATGGCTTGAGGTGTCAGCTTGAGATGTTAATAAAGCTGTGTTGGGGTCTCTGGCCTATGCCTCTCTGTCCGCCTCTCACGGTTCTAGAGCCCGGGCAATTTCTCTACCCCCGTGGCAGCACACACAGAGCATTTGTCCCTTCCTGGAGGACCACCTTCAGGCCCTCCCGCTGCACTCTGAATGCAGAAGATGAGAATGAGCAGACGGCATGGACTCCACACCCTCAAGCCTCACCCAGCCACCCACTGGGAGTTGAGGGTGGGGAGACACAGAGATCATGGCCTCCAGTAGAGTCTGTGACCTCTTTCCCACACTGGTCTTTGGACATAAGGGAGGAGAAGGATTAATAGTTAATCCGCAGCAGAAACTCAGCAAAGAGGAACTCTCAAAGAACATGTGTCTGTTTCTTACTTTGAAAAAGGAAGGCTAGTGTTGTTTACTGAGCTTGTCCCATGGACCAGGTCCCAGACAGTGTGATTTACCTGGACTCCCTTACTTTGTGTTTTTGAGAACCTGGCAAGGTAGGGAGATTTTGCCTCCATTTTTCAGAGGAAGCTTAAGAAGTTTGGATCTCTTGCCTGAGATTATGAGGAGGTTTGCACCTGGATTCTTCCATATGTGACAATGCATAGCTCTCCTTCTGTGGTGCTAAATGTTTGTTTGGCCTCCTTTCCACCCCATGCTAACCCAGGCAGGTGTTCAGGGGCCCTGGGGAGCCTCAAATGTCATGAGTGCCGCTCCCACAGAATATTATTGCATGTAGGTATTGCATACTCCATCTCATGGTCTCAAGAAGCTGAATGCGGTGACACACTCCTCCCTGACCTTTAGCTTGCAGGAGGGCGAGCCATGCCAGGCTTTAATAAGCCCCAGAGAGGCAGTCTTCCTCCTAGCCACGGGTGTAGCCGCTGGTCCCATGGCAGGGATGACAACACTGGAACTGGGTGGCTGGGTGGTGGTCAGGGCATTGAGGGGACGCGGCCATCCCTGTGACAACCAGCAGAGCAGAGCCTGGATCTGATAAGCACTGCTTTTAGATAACCTGTCCTCCTGAAAGGACTTTAGTCTTTGCAGCTGTTGGCTGAGCAGAGTGGGACAAAAGCTCGGCAGCCAGGCAGGCAGGCAGGTTGTGAAGGAAAGGAGGGAGCCAGTCACCCGCTGCCCCTCCAGACCAACCATGGAGCCTTGTGGGGCCCGTTTGCGTGTACAGAGGCAAGAAGGGCTGGGAGGGGAGCAGGAGCAGCAACACTCTGGAGAAGGTGAGCACCCATGGGAGGGCACAATGCTCAGGCAGGGGTGAGGCAGGGATGCATTGTCGAGCGGAACCTCCTATTGTCTAGCTTCAATCCTTCCTGCTGGACTGGGAAGTGGCAGAGTGTGTGTTCACCTGGGTTCAACCTCCAACAACAATAATTAAAAAAAAATTCCTTCCTGCTGTCCTGGGAGGCCAGGGAAGGCAGATGCTGGCCTCTGCCTCACACTGCCCAGCCAGATGGAGGAGAAAGGAATATTCAAGATGGTGGCCTTGCCTTATCTTTCTGACCCCTTAACTACAGAGGGTAAATGGAGTAGCTTCCTGTTCCGTTTCCAATAACGTCCTCAGGTTCCCTCTTGTAATGTCCTCCTCACCCCCTGCAAAAATAACTTCCCCTTCTGGTTGTTCTACCTCCTGATACTAGCTATTCACTGGTTGCGGGGCAGGGAAGAAGCTGAGTATTGAGAAAGCATTTCCTGGAAAGAGGATGCCTCTGGGTCTGCAGAACTCTAACTCCACTCCCCTGAGTGTGCCCTTTGACCCCTCGTCCTAGGAAACACAGAGCCGCACAGAGCCCCAGACTTGGTGCAATGGACCCAACGTATGGAGGTGAGGGACCTCAGAGGTCTGAGCTCGAGACGGACAGGTCACAGGGTGGCAGGAGGCAGGGTAAAGACCGACTGGCCTGGTGAAGAGATGATACATTGAGTTCAAAGGTTGGTTTAGAATTAAGGGCTAATATGGGAGTGTTTGAGACACAGGTCCTCCTCGGGGCAAGGACCAAAAGTCAACCGGTATAGTCTTCCTGCTAGTGTGGCCAGAAGTCAGGGATGAGGGTAGGGCTCAGAGGTGACAGCCCAGAGAGCGGAAGAGCTGCTCCTTTTGTGCGTGTGTGTGCGGGGAGAGTTATTTGAGACAGGGTCTTGCTGTGTAGCCCAGGCTAGCCTCAAAACTCACAATCCCGCCTCGGCCTTCCAAGTGCAGCACCATGCCCAGCCTCCTGCTGTCATTCTTGATTCTCACTGCTACCCCAGGAAGCCTGGAGACAAGTGGTGAGAAGCTCTGGGCAGGAGCCACAGCCTGTCTTTGTTTATCCCTCACCCTGAGCGCTGGGCCTAGCATAGAGAGTTTAGTAAATGTTTGGTAGCAAAAGGATGGCTGGATGGGTAGAAGGACAGTGAGCTCTGCCCCACCTTTGTCCTGAAGGCTGTGAAGAGGCAACTGCTGGAGCAGGCACAGGGACAGTTGGTAGAACTCCTGGATCGGGCCATGTGGGAAGCTGTACAGTCCTACCCGTCACAAGACAAGCCTCTATCCTCCACTCCCTCTGAGTCAACGAACAAGTGAGTCTGAGGATCCAGCAGGCTGGAAAAAACTGCAGGGTCTGCCTCCATCACAAGGCTGATGAGCCATAAACACGCACCCTTTGCCAGCCTTGGCATGGCCTTGACTTCAGCCTCCTCTCTACTTCCCTTACGGTCTTGTCCTCCTAACACTGATCTCCACCTTCCAGCCTTCCTTTCTCTGCCCTGGTCCTGACCTTCTCCTGCTACTACCCTTGGCTCAGACAGAAGTACTGACTCCCCACATGGCCCTGCCCTCTGCCCATTGCCTTCTTCCTTTGGGGCCTGACCCTGAATAACTGTCTCAATTCAGGACCCGGGAGCCACCCTTTGGGAAACGGAAAGTTTTCATCATCCGAAAGTCCCTGCTTGAGTAAGTCAAGGGTGAAGATGGGATAAAGGAAAAGAAAGCACTTCAGCCAGTCGTCCACGACACCTTATTTCTCATGCCTGGGCTCTAAGTGTTTTGTGGGGAAGGTCTGGAGAGGGTCTCTAAGGCTGTTTCTCCCATTTGCCCGGGCGTGGTTGTAGAAGAAAAGCCACCAGGATTAGAAGTCTCGGCCACATCCCAGCACATAGCTGGAAGTTCTGGATCAGTAGGCCCCATGCCCTTATCTGTACAGTGCCTGAGCTAGTCCACTTAACCCCGAGGACTCTCCCACACTGACATTTGCGACCTGTCCCTCCAGTGAGCTGATGGAGGTGCAGCATTTCCGCACCATCTACCACATGTTCGTTGCCGGCCTGTGTGTCTTCATCATCAGCACCCTGGCCATCGACTTCATTGATGAGGGCAGGTAGGGACCCTTCCATTTGATGGCCACATGGATCAATAAGACCACTTGGTCCCTGTACCCCACCTTCCCCTGGACCCAAGAAGGCGTATGTGCCCCTTTGATTATTGGACACACACTAACACGGCTTCCAACAATTTCCCACCTAAAATACCCTCAGACCCCTTCCTTCCCTGTCACTGGATGACCCTTGGTCTGTCCTTGGAGGGCCAGCTATTGTGAGGACACTATGCCCCTCTCAAATTCTTCTCAATGACGATCCTGCATTGAGGCAGATGTAAGAGCGCACACACACATGCACACCCTCCCTGCACACACTCCTTTCCAAGGCAGTGCTGTTCATTCCAGTAACCTCCAGTGACTACCGAGTGAGTGCCGGCCCCGGGGGCCAGGGAGGTGGGAGGCCGACCCCGTCCCTGACTGTGAGCCCATTCCGATACTGTGGGGGGCCACAGACATCCCCACAAGTGCCTTGGCAGGTTGCTTTTCTCACAGAGCAACCCCCGCATCTGAATATGAGCCTCAGAGGGCTGGGCCCTATATTTTTGCATCTACCCACCTTACCCTGAATTGGGCTTAGGAAGCAGTAAAAGGAAGAGGACCAGGATCTGCAGGTTCAGCAACAGCATTTCTTTTTGGTAAAATTTTTGCTAATTATGACTTTTACAAGGAAAAAATCTCAGTAAAAAGTTCAGGGATGTAATTCAGTGGTAGAGCATTGCGTAGCATGTGTGAAGCCCTCCACTGGGGGAAAGAAAAGCTCAAATACACTTTTTACTGTAAAGTGACAGTGCTTCTTGACCACTTCCTCAATCTGCAACCACTCTCCAGAAGTAATCATTTTTAACACTTTTGAGTTTTCCTCCGGGGTATTTTCCATGCATTCAATCAGTACGTATATAAGAACCAAAGAGATGTATGTTGTGAGGGTTTTCATAAACAAAGTATGTACCTATTACTTTGCAATTTGTTTTTATAGCCCTATTTTAGGGATCGTTCCCTTTTTTTTGAGACAAGGTCTGGCTATGCAGCGGGCTGGCCTTGAACTCATTATGTAGCCCAGGCTGGTCTCAAACTTGCAGCTATCCTCCTGCCTCAGCCTCCCAAGTGCTGGGATTTACAGGAGTGCGCCACCATGCCCAGCTCTTAGGGATCTTTCCATGTCAATCCATTCATTTTAACGACCCAAGAGTATGGAGGCTCTAGACTTTGTTCATTTAGTCCTTCTTAATGTATATTCAGGTTGTTTCCGACTTTTCACCTTTACAAAGCATACACTTTTAACCTAGGGGCAATCTATGTTCTGTTGGCTTGAGTCTACAACACTGACACTCCAAAGGAGCAAAACTAGTGATGAATCAAAGTTAAATTCTGACTACTTCATGCCCTTACACCTGTGTTGTACAGAGTACTGAGCCCTCTGGGGACACCATACAATTCACGGTGGGCTGGAAAGGTCATTTAGAATCAGACTCCTTCCATGACTGGGTCTCCTCTGGCGATGCTCTGTGCCCAAAGTCCCGTGTCACAGAGGTACCATCCTTGAATACCTTGGGAGATACACTGCACAGCCTTATCAAGACACTTCAAGAGCAGTGACTGGAGACAAGGACAACGACGGGCCATACGTTTGTCTACTCTTTCTCCTTCCCCTGCCCTAAGGCTGGTGCTAGAGTTTGACCTACTGATCTTCAGCTTCGGACAGCTGCCCGTAGCGCTGGTGACGTGGGTCCCCATGTTCCTGTCCACTCTGTTGGTGCCCTACCAGGCCCTGTGGCTGTGGGCAAGGCCCCAGACCGGGAGCTCCTGGACCCTGGGGGTGGCCCTGGGCTGTGTGCTGCTGGCTGCCCATGCTGCAGTGCTCTGCATCCTCCCGATCCACGTGGTTGTGAAGTATGAGCTGCCGCCGGCTTCCCGCTGCGTGCTGGTTTTTGAACAGGTGAAGGCAAGCCCTGCTGTGGGGAGGGGGATGTACTATGAGGGGGGCCAATGCGAGAAAGGCATGGGATACAGTATTGACAGGGATGGGGTTGACTATGAGGATCTGAGAGAACCCACAGGCTCCAAGAAACATGAATGAAAAGGGGGTCCAGAGTCCAGAGTCATAGGAGGTTGGTGGGAAGAAGTCCCCACCCTGGGCTCCCCTGTCCCTCTTCACCTTTTGTCCAGCAGTTACCTGGGTGAGGTTTAACGCTGTCTGACTAAACCAGAGAGTATGGGCTCTGACCGGACAGAGCTTACAGTCTGCTTGCCTTTGTGTTAAACGAGAACACAGGATGTTAAGTGATTTTCTTAGAGCTACTTGGCAACTTGGCCTCTTTTCCACTCCACTCAGGTCAGACTCCTGATGAAAAGCTACTCCTTCCTGAGAGAAGCTGTGCCTGGGACCCTTCGTGTCAGGGGAGGTGAGGCCTTCAGCTGGCACCGTCATGAACTCAGCCTCTTAGCCAGTTGAATGAAGCCAGCAATTGCAATGTTCTTGCAAAAGCTCTGCCTTCCCAAGCTGTCTCGCCCGGAGGCCCAGCTTTGGCCTCCAGTTGGGCTCTGAGGCCTTAGTCATTAGGGTTCCCAGACCCCACTTCTGAGAGACGCACTCCGCTACCCGGGACTTCTGATGCTTTCCTGTTCCCGACCCAGGGTGGAGAAGGCATGCGAGGAAGTCAGGACAGAAGGGGAAAGAGAATGGGTCATGGCACTTGTTCCAGGATGGTACTATTAATCAGTCGTTCCCTGTACTCCAAACACCAGTGATTCCCCACTGCTGGCACATCCAGATAAAATTAATTTATTTATTTATTTATTTATTTATTTATTTATTTATTTATTTATTTGAGACAGGGTCTCTCTATGTAGTGCAGGCTGGCCCTGAACTCACTATGTAGTCCAGGCTGGCCTCAAACTTATGGCAATCCTCCTGCCTCAGCCTCCCAAGTTCTGGGATTACAGGTGTGCACCACCACACCCAGAGTGTCCAGATAAAGTTTAAACACTTGTCTGAAACTCTGGCCACCCCAGGCTGTGCACTGAAAAATGGGGTGCCTGGAATAGAAGCAAAAGAAGGGGTATAAGCCATTGTGGTGGCACACACCTGTAATTCCAGCACTGTGGGAAGCTGAAGCTGGAGGATCACAGGTTCAAATCCTGCCTGAACAACTTAGCCAGACTCTTGTCTGTCTCAAAATTAAAAAAATAAAATAAAAATAAAGGGCTGGGGTTATAATTCAGTGTGAAGACCTTGAGTTCAATCCCCAGTACTGGGGGGGTGGAGAACAGACCAGCCCCTCACTTATCCACCTCTGTCTACACCCTGATCCCACCCCCTTCCTCAGCAGCCAGCTCACTAACCCTCCACACTCCCTCTCTGTCCCACCCCCTCCTGACCCACCCTTCTCATCCCTCCCCAGGTGAGGTGGTCTGGACCCCCAGTTTCTCTAGCTATCTCTACTTCCTCTTCTGCCCCACACTCATCTACCGAGAGACTTACCCCAGGTAAGACCCTGAGGCCCAAATTCCCAGGCCCACCAGGCACCTTGCTCCTTTACTCTCCTCTGCATGAGGTCCTGGCCACTTGCTCAGGAAGCATCCCACAATAAAGATGTGAAGGAAGTGGGAGGGAGACTGCCCCTTCTTCTCACCCAGCCAGTGATGTCACAAGAATGATCAACTGTCCTGGTTTGCCCAGTTCTGTCCTGATTTTAGCACTGAAAATCCCACACATCCAGGAAACCCTGGATGGCTGGTCACCTTACTTGACACCCAAGCTAACAATTTAGTTGCCATCTCTGTCATGGAGTGTCCGAAGAGTTCTAGACCCACATCTCCCCAGAGAGCCCACCCAGGCCCGAGCCACAGAGGGAGCTGCAGAAAGAGGGTCGCAGGCCTGAGCACAGCCTGACGGAAAAGGCTGAGAAACATATTAATCCTATTGCTGCAGGACTTCCAGCGTCAGGTGGAATTACGTGGCCAAGAACTTTGCCCAGGTCAGAAGATGGAGCAGAAGGTGGTCAGTTGTGACTCACGGCGCCTGGGGTTACTCCCAGGAGTGTGGTAGAGGACGCCTGGGAGGAAAGAGGCTGGTTCTAAGCGGGGAGGGGGCGGATGCTGGGCCGGAGTCCAGTTCCAGAGTGAGGAGCCAGTGGCCCCTCAGAGTTGTGCATCCCGGCTCCCTCTGCAGGCCCTGTGCTGTGTGCTTTATGCCTGCTTCATCCTGGGTCGCCTCTGTGTCCCTGTCTTTGCCAACATGAGCCGGGAGCCCTTCAGCACTCGGGCTCTGGTGCTCTCCATTCTGCACGCCACGCTGCCAGGTAAGCCCTGGAGGACACTGGCCCTGGGAAGGCTTGGCAGGCCAGCCCTCGCTCTGTGCCTGCCTTCCGTTTCAACGTCTCCTCCTTCTGAATTTTCTCTTCCATCTGTCCCCTCCTGTGTGGCTCATAGCTACCATCTCAGCTCAGCCTCCTATCTTACCCCCCTACCTCGCAAGACTCCCCTCACCCATCTGCACCTGACATTGCTACCTAGATGAACTTCCCCGATGGTACTGCAAACCAGTCACTCCCTATACTCCTTCAGACACCAATGATTCCCCACTACTGGCATGTCTAGATAAAATTTCAACCCTTGTCTGGCATTCAAGGCCCTAGGCCATCTTCTCATCCCGCCATAAAGTCAGCTGCCCCCTGAAAGATATGCGTTCCCATAACTCTGGACCTTTGCTCACATGGGTGCCTCAGCTCAAAATGTTCTTTCCCCATTTTCCAGCCATGGATCTAGTTCCTTCTTAGAGGTATGTGGCTGAGTTACCCCCTCTGGGAAGCCTTTCTCCTCTTCCTCCTCCTCCCCTTCCTCTTCTAATTCTTGTTGTTTTGTCATTGTCTTTCTCTTCCCCCTCCTCCTCTTCCTGTCTTCCTCTTCCTCCTCCTCCTTCTCTTTATCTTCTTGTTTTCTTCAAAACAGTGCTGACCAGGTGTGGTACACACCTGTAATTCCACACTCAGGAGGCTGAGGCAGGAGGATCACTGAGAGTTCGAGGCCAGCCTACCTGGACTACATAGCAAGACCCTGTCTCAAAAAGAAAAACAAAACAAAACAAAACAAAACAAAACAAAAAGACAGTGTTGCTCCACTCAGGCTGGCCTTAAACTCCTTGGCTCAAGTGGCCTTAGTCTCCTGAGTAGTGGACCACCTCCTCTGGCTAAGTCGTCTTTGTTTAACCATCAATTACAGCGACCCACCCATTCCTCTGCACTCCCAAGCACATCAGTGGCAGCCATGCTTCATTCTCATTGCACTGACATTGATGGATGGTTGGACATATCTCTTTGTCTCTGTCTCTGTGGGTCTTTCCAGCCAGTCGGTGAGCTCCAAAGATCAGGGATTCTCTAATTCATTTCTATTCCTAATATCTGTCATGCAGTAGATGTCAAATAAATATTCACAAGCAAATGGATAAATAAATAAATGCACACGTATGTGAATGACTGACGAATGCTTGGTAAGACTTGAGCCCCAGCTGCCCAGATCAGGGCTTCCAGGAGCTCCCTGCAGGTGGCTCTGACTGTAGCCCTCATCCCCACCACCAGGCATCTTCATGCTGCTGCTCATCTTCTTCGCTTTTCTGCACTGCTGGCTCAATGCCTTCGCTGAGATGCTGCGATTTGGAGACAGGATGTTCTACCGGGTGGGGCCCGGACCACGGCCAGCGGGGAGCTGGAGTCAGGGAGGGCTGGGAAGGGATTGGAGAGATAGTGGCTGTGCTGGGAGTCACCTAGCTGTGTTGTTGGTCTCCCACAATGCACAGTGCCAGCTTCTAGGTACGGGGACGGTGCCACCCCTCCACTGCCTGACAGGCCAGGGCTGAATCCCCCTGTGTGGATGGAATCATGGAATCAGCTGCTCCTGGCTGGGGGTGAGGGGGCTTAGTCCTGAAGAGGGAGCGGGGGAAGTGCTGCTGTCTCCATTCAGCTGGAAGCCAGCCCTTAGCCGGTACAGAGGGGCAGGGAATAGGCACAGGAGCAAGGAGCACGGGGAGAAGCTGGGGCCTGGGATGCTCACCCCCTTTCCCTCCCCAGGACTGGTGGAACTCAACCTCCTTCTCCAACTACTACCGCACATGGAACGTGGTGGTCCACGACTGGCTATACAGCTACGTGTATCAGGATGGGATGTGGGTATGGGCTCTGCAGACCCCCTCAGCTCCCTCTGTGGATGGGCGCCTTCCGGGGCACCCTCTGCTTCCTGCCTCTGCCCTCTCCAGACCCAAGAACTCTGTTGATTTAACCTGCCCCATTCTACCCAGCCCAGTGTGCACAAAGTCTGCCATAGGACCATTTTTTCCCTTCTTAGCCTTCCTATGTAACAATTTTCGATTACCAAGGATTTTTATATACATGTAATCAGCACAGTGACCATGAGAAGCAAGGGTTGTTGTATCTCCAGCTAAGGCCCAGTGAGCTCATACAACGTTGTTAAGTAAGATCGATGTCAGCCCTTCTCGCCCCAGGTCCCATATTCTTTCCGTTGGGGCACAACACTCCCTCCTGGCTTCCCTAAGGAGGGGACCCTTTGCAGCGGGGCTCAGGGAGAGTCACTCCTCACTCGCCCTCCCTCTGCCAGCTCCTTGGTGGACGGGCCCGAGGGGCAGCCATGATGGGTGTGTTCCTGGTCTCCGCGGTGGTGCACGAGTACATCTTCTGCTTCGTCCTGGGGTTCTTCTACCCCGTCATGTTGATGCTCTTCCTTGTCTTTGGGGGTGAGCTTGGCCTCTGTGCCACTGGAGGGGAGCCAGCCAGAGGGAGGAGGTGGGGTTCCTGCTCCCGGAGGTCTCAGGCTGATGGGGAAGCTGCTGGGCTTCAGGACAGGGAGGCGAGAGCCTCGGGAGCAGCGAGGGAGGCAGCAATGGAAGGCAGCAAGGAAGTATTCTGGGGCTTTCTTGTCCATTGCTCTCCAGTGCCTGAGAGTAGAGGGCAGCCGGGGCACAGGGATCTGCAGTTGGAGCGACGACTTTTTCTCCCGCACCAGGGCTGCTGAACTTTACGATGAATGACCGCCACACGGGCCCTGCCTGGAATGTGCTGATGTGGACCATGCTTTTCCTGGGCCAGGGCATCCAGGTCAGCCTGTACTGCCAGGAGTGGTACGCACGACGGCACTGTCCTCTGCCCCAGGTGAGAAAACACACAGCGCTTGCCACTTCCCCATCAGGAGGACTCACCAGCCAGCCCTGTTCTTCCCAGCTTAACACCAGGCTCAGAGTCAGGGCCTGGCTTGGGGAGATGGATCTTCTCCACAATCTATGCTTCTCCGGCACAGGTGACCTTCTGGGAGCTGGTGACGCCTCGATCCTGGTCCTGCCATCCCTAGAGGTCAGAGCAGCTGCACAACTCACAGGTCATCACCAAGCTCTTCTCTGCCTGCCAAGCCTGGGACTGGAGCTCACTTGCTCAGAGTCGAGGGCCCGCATCAGGACCACACCCGGAACCACAGGGACTCTGTTCTGGGCACCTGTGGGCAGCTGAATGAGCACAGTTCACCAGGAAGTGACTCTCAAGCACCCGTCTCTGGGGACTGGGCACAGGTCACCCTCCCACCTCCTGGCTGTGCAGATTTCGGGAGACTAGAGGGACCATAAAGTTTTGGTGAACACGGGGGCGCTCAGAGGAATGGGGGCCACCAAGGCTTGAGAAGGGTTTGTTTCTTAACTTTGTATTCCTCTCAGCACAATAAAGTCTTTGTTTCCCTTTGTATTCATTCATTTATCCTTTGTTGACGGACCCTTGGTGACTGGCACTATTGAACAGGGGAGGTCTGCGGAGATGGGGACTTTGTGGTGAGCCCTGAGGGTGTAACTCAATGACAGAACATTTGCTTCATACGTGGGAGGCCTGGGTTCAACCCCCAGCACTGCCCAAAAAGCCTTCATGGCAAGGCGGGTGTGGGGTGGCATCCTGCTTACCTGCTTTGCCATCTCCAGGCTACCCCCTCTCTCCAAACCCTGATCTCAACCCCTCTCCCACCTCTACTCCTCCCTTTCAAGTGTTGTGTTTGTCACTTTCCCCTCAATGGGACAAAATACCTGATACCCACAATGTAAAGGAGGAAGTGTTTATTTGGTTCAGAGTTTCAGTCCGTGTTTGGCTGGCTTCAGGGCAGAAATGGCACGATGGAAAGGCCTGGTGGAAGAAAGCTGCTCAAGCCCTGGCAGCCAAGAAGCAGAGAAAGAAGGGAGGAAACAGGGACAAGAATACATGCTTCCAGCCTGGTGTGGTGGCGTATATCTATAATCCTAGCACTCAGGAGGCTGAAGCAGAAGAATCACTGCGAGTTCGAGGCCAGCCTGGGCTACAGTAGTGAGTCCAAGGACAGCCTGGATTGCACAGCAAGATCCTGTCTCAAAAAAGAAAAACAAACAAACAAAAAATTTGTATACAGGACTGTTCCAAAAACCAGACTCCATGGTCTGTCTTCCCCATAGAGATTTCCTGCATAACCTGGTTCTGGGGAAACATCTGGGTAGGGAAAGGGTAGGGGGATATTAAGTGCAGAACTCAGGTCTAAAAAGCAGGCTCCCAGGGGCTGGGGCTTTAGCTCAATGGTTAGAGTGCTTGCCTCACTAGCACAAGGCCCCGAGTTCGATCCCCAGCACCAAAATAAATAAATAAATAAATAAAATAAAGCAGGGTCCTTAAGGGAGAGGTGGGACACCTTTACTTTTTCTACATTTCAACCGTATATATATGGCATTTTTTTTATCTCAGTAAGTATGAATCTGCCAGGCATGGTGGCACACACCTGTGATCCCAGCACTCAGGAGGCTGAGGCAGGAGGATCACTGTGAGTTCAAGGCCACCCTGGAGTACCCAGCAGGATCCTGTCTTGAAAAAAAAAAGTATGAATATATTTCATACTTTTTAATGACTGTATGATATTATATTACGTGTGGTCTATAATTTAACTTATTACATATATTTCAACTATTTCCAATATTTTGCTTTATAAACAATTTTATGACAAACATCATCATATATGTACACATCATCGTGAACTTTCCTAAGGAAATTTTCTGGCAGCAAAATTACTAAAACAGTAGCTTAATTGAAATGCTCACACTACCAAATTTCCCTCTAAAAAGCTTATATGAGTTTACAGTATGTGATGTTGCCCATTTCCATATTCCCCTACAGATACCGGGTTTTGCCAACACTTTATTTTTTGCCTCTTATAAGCAGAAAATTATGTCTATTGTTTTCATTTTACATTATATGTATTACTTTAAAAATCTAATGTATTTTCTGTGTGTGCCAACCATTTTTTAACTATTTTACTTTTTTTTGTTTTGTTTTTTTGAGACAGGGACTCGCTATGTACTTCAGGCTGAACTTGAACTCACTGTGTAGCCCAGGTTGGCCTCAAACTCACAGTAACTGTCCTGCCTCAGCCTTGTTGTTTTTTTTTAAACTATTTTATTTTTTATTTTATTTGTGTACTTATTTTGACTAGGCTTTTACATTCTTTACTTATTTATTTTATTTATTGCCGTAGTGAGGGTTGAACCCAGGGCCTCATAGATGCCAGACAAATCCACATGTAACTCCACCACTTAGCTACATCTGTAGCCCTTTTATTTTATATTTATTTATTTTTGGGAGGTGCTGGGGATCGAACTCAGGGCCTTGCACTTGCTAGGCAAGCTCTCTACCACTTGAGCTAAATCCCCAACCGCTTTTATTTTATTTTATTTTTGAGACAGGATCTCACTAAGTTGCCCAGGCTGGCCTCAAACTTCTGATCTTCCTGCCTCGGTCTCCTGAGTAGCTAGGCTTAGAGATGTGTACCCACAAGCCAAGCCCCTTCGCTTTTTATTCTGTTTTGTATTGATTATGATTCCACCAGTGGAATAAGTGATACTTCTTTTTTTTTTTGTGGTCCTGGAGATCAAACCCAGGGCCTTGTTCATCCCGGACAAACACTCTACTGCTGAGTTTCATGCCCAACTCTTATTTCATCTCCTATATCGTATTGTATATACTTTATTCAGTCTATGTATTTGCTGGTTAAATCAAGTTACTATTAGTTCCATCCTTTGCTCCATCTTTATTTTGGAAATTCTATTATACTTTCCCATTCCTTCGGTATCTCTTTCCAGCACTAATAATCAAACACATATTTCTTACCCATTATTTGAAAACATACCAATTGTTTCTTCCATTAAGATGTGTCAAGCCGTGTGTGATGGTGCACACCTGTAATTCCAGCACTTGGGAGGCTGAGGCAGGAGGATCACTGTGAGTTCAAGGCCAGCCTGGGCTACATAGTGAGACACTGTCTCAAAAAAAAGAGAGAGAGAGAAGTTAGGATTTTATTTCTCTAAGCTTGCTCTTCAGCGCACTCTATGACAATGTAATGATACCAAGAGGAGTGCCCGAGCACTGCCATTTAAAATGAGATCATGGCAGGTGCGTATTAATACTTTAGACAGCAGAAACACGGACTTCTGTGTCTTTCCTATTCAGTGACACTCAGTGCAGGGAGCACACATGTGCCCAACCTCCCCCTGAGACAGCATATTTTCTTGCAGACCAAACACCTTCAAATTTTACATGCGACTGTCATGAGTGTCATGAGTGGTGGTTTCTTTCTTTCTTTTTTGGGACAGGAGCTCTCCATGCAGTCCAGGCTGGTCTTGAACTCACACCAATCATGGTGCCTCAGCCTCCCAGAGCGCTGGGATTACAGGCGTGCACCACCACGCCCAGCTTCTTTAGTTTCATAGAAACTGACTGATATATATTAATTTCAATTCAGCCATGTTCACATTCCACTGTGTGAAAGTCTTTGGACTACAGTAAGAATTGCGTCTACAATAGTTTGTACTGTCAGTTGACTCTCATTGGTTGTTTTTAAGAAGAATTTTGGAAGTATAGAAGAATGTTTTATAATCAATCGAATATGTGCCATTAAACACTATTAGTGTAGTATATAAATATTTCAAGATATTAATGACTCATGCTATATAAATTTTTTTTTCTTTTGGGTGCTGGGGATTGAACTCAGGGCCTTATGCTTGCTAGACAAGCACTCTAACACTTGAGCAAAATCCCCAGCTCCACTATATAAATTTTTTAATGATGTTTTACACTGAAAGAATATCGATGTCTTGGTACTTAAAAATACCATGCCCTACCATACTATGAAAACTAATATTGTGATCTTAGTTTCTTTTTTTTTTTTTTTTTTTAGTTTTTTGAGATAGGGTCTCACTGTGTAGTTCAGGTTGGCTTTGAACTCACTATGTAGCACAGGCTGGCTGCACTCTCCTGCCTCAGCTTCCCAAGTGCTGGGATTGATTATAGGTGGGCGCCAACCCATGCCAGGCTGTGATCTCAGTTTCTTCTTCAAAATTCTTCAATTACATTAGGTCCAGAGAAGCTTGAATTATTACTCTGATCCTCTTCCCTCTGGGGAAATGACGTAGAAATTTCTTCCCCTCTAAGGAAAAATTAAGAAGGAATACTCATGTTCCTATCTAATACTTTCTCGTTATCCTTATAAGAAAGCACAACTCTTTACTCTGGCCTGCGAGACCCTCCAGGACCAATACCTGCGTCACCTCTGTAGCACCACGTAACACCACTCATTTCCTGTCAGAAGACATCACCCTGAGCTTCTTCGTGGTTCCTGCATTGCTAGGCTTTTTTCCAATCTCGAATTTTAGCACAGCCTGACTTTTTTGCTTGTCACACTCCTCCTCCGGCGCACTGAAGTCTGGCCCACCTTGCCATTCAGGAGACAGCTACATTCCCGCCCCAGGCAGCGTCGCCCGGCTGCGCCATCTGTAGGAGCTCCCTGGTGATTCCCTGTCTCATTACCCAATGTATCGATTTCTCACTTCCGCTACTGAATAATTTTTTTCATTTACTTATTTTTTCTTTTGCCTCTCTTGCTGCAATGCCTGCCCTATAAATACGCCACAAAAGAAGGAACTTTGCCTCATTTATTGTTATATCCCCCTCCACAGAGTAATTCCTAGCACGTAGCTGGCACTTGGGAAATATTTGTTCCTTGAGCGGATGAATGAAGTAATTATCTTTCATATCACTTGTACAGGAAGGAATTATGTTAATTCTTCCCATGATCTCGTTCCTCAGGTTTATCCAGATTCTCATCTCTGGGACCTTTTCACCTCTCAGTGCACGTTCATATTTCTCTAAGGTGGTTCCACTCTTTGCTATTGCCTATCAAACATTCAAAAACATAAAGTCAAATTTATTCATAATATGATACGATGATTAATAGATTGAACTGCTGTCAGTTTTTCCGTCTTCATATTGCTTTTTCATCCTGAAGATATCCTAATCTAGTCAAATGTACCAATGCCACCCTCCATGGACAGAGAGGTTCATGTGTCTTTACATAGACATACAATGGTTGATCTATTGCAGTGTCACAGAGATATTCTTTCCTTCTCTCTCTCCCTCTCTCTCTTTTTCTTTTGAGACAAGGTCTCACCATGTGGTTCAGACTGGCCTTGAACTCATTATGTAGCCCAGGCTGGCCTCAAACTCACTGTGATCCTCCTGCCTCAACTTCCCAAGTGTTGGGATTACAGGTGTGTGCCACTATGCCTGGAGAGATATTCTCTTATAATTACCTCCAGTGGCCTTATTGTTTTATTCCTGTTTAACAGTCCCAAAATTATTTTTGTAGGGCTATACACACTTTCTTCCCATGTAGCTATCCAATAGAGCCATCCATTTCTCACTGCATTACCGTGTCATATTTTGCATAGATCAGCTGAGTCTCTTTCTGGAGTGTCCTGTGCCCTTGGTCATTACATCTATGCATGAGCCATCACCACATTGTCTTAATTAAATAATATCATATACATGAATATGATTAATTGAAGTTTTTAACATATCTTGATATCTGGTACTATAAGTCCTCTAGCTTTCTTTTTTCTTCCTCCTCAGGATTGCCTTGGCCATTCTTAAATCTTTATATTCCCATACAGATTTTAATTTCAGGTTATCAGTTTCTAATCAATGAATGAGAACCAAAGGGTTCCAGATTTCTTACAGATTTCTAGTGTTACCAGCTTTGGGGGCCAGCTAGGGATTTCGCTCAGTGGTTAGAGTGCCTGCCTCCTAAGCACAGGCCCTGAGTTCAAGCCCCAACACCAAAAAAAAAAAAAATCAGCTTTGGGGTCCCAAAGAAATCAGGTTCTTGGTGTCCTGAACAAAGAATTGGCCAAGACATATGGAAAAGGTAGCAAGGATTTACATTTATTAAATGTGGAAAAGAAGTATTGGTTTCTCTGGCGTTTGTTTTGTTTTTTGGGGTGGTGGGATTACAGGCAAGTGACACCACGCCTGGTGATTTCTCTGTTTTATAACCAAATGTTTCTTGAGTATTTATTTTTTGGTGAGGTATAGGATTGATATCATTCAGCTCTTCAAATGTTTTTTTTTGCCCTGATAGGTGAATGCTTTTTTTAGGGGGGACAGCACTGGGGTTTGAACTCAGGGCCTTGCGCTAGCTAGACAAATGCTGTACCACTTGAGCTAAATCCCCAACCCGCAGGTGAATGCTTTTCATAGCTTAGTGTAAGACTCCCGAGGAGCCAGCCTTTTCTCTCCATTTTCTCACATTTAGTATCCAGTGTTGCAGCTGAAAAGTCTTACACCAATCTGATCTACTTCCTCTTGTAGATAACTTACTCTTTCTGACTATAAATGTGAACTTTTTTTTTCTTCAACATCAGAATTTAGGAGTTTCTCGCCTACATGTTTGTTTCTCTTGTATCTGCCTGTGCCCTTTCAGTCTGAAAGCTCAGAACTTTCTTCAAGTCAGCAAGATATTCTTGTATTCCTTAATTATTGCCTCTCCATCTTATGCTTTCCCTACTTTGGGAATTAATAAATTTGAATGCAAGAACTATTGGACCTATTCTCCAAGTCTCATATTTTTCTCATTATTTCCATCTCTTCATTTTATTTGCTCTGTGCTTTGAAATATTTTTTCCACTTGTTCTTCCAAGCCACTAATTTGAGTCTCAACAGTGACCATTCTCTCTTTCAATACATACACCAATTTTTTTGGATGAAAATAATGGTTTTCAGTTTCAGAAGGTTGTGAGGTTTTGGGGTGGGGGTGTTTCGTTTTGTTTTCATGCACCAATCGGGTCTCTGTACGTGCTCCTGATAGTCTCTTGAGCTGTCAGATGCCCGATTCGGTAGTCTTTGTGCTTTCTGATATGCAGGGGGCAAGCTATACTAACCTCACCCCGACAGTGCCCAGCCGAGTCACACGCTGCCAGGGTTCCCACAGCCCAATCTCTGCTCAGGAGCTCTGCAGAGCCGGTCTCCATGTGGCGGGAGGGACGAAGCCTTCCCACCACCACCTAAAAAGTCCAGCCTTGGCTTGTGCACTTTGCCTGCCAGCCTCCCACAGCAACACGGCTAAGGAGGGGTAGAGGTTAGCAGACCAGAGTGGAAACGAGTAGAAATTCCCTTAGAACAGTAGTTCTCAAACTTCTTTTTCTTTTATTTTAATTTTTAAACAGGTTCTTACTAAATTGCTAAATTGTGCATTCTGGGCTTGAACCCCCAATCCTCTTGCCTCAGCCTTCCAGAGTGCTGGGATTATGGGTGCCCAGAGCCATCCTTGGGGTTTGTTAATATACACTGTTGAACTCCACTCTGAGTTGGGGAGGGGCCAACACAGCCCAAAATGTGCTTTTATTCTGCCATCATGGTTGTATCAAGCACACCATAGCCACTCTGCACTCAGAACGATATTTGCTTGGCTGCAGCAGGCTTCAGTCACATATCTAATACAGATGACTCCATCCTGCAGGCCCTTTGGATGACTCTGCCCCTCTGCAGCCAGCCTCAGTCAGGTCCACCAGAGGCCCCTCCCTTACCCATGATACATCATATGTGTGCAAGCTCTCATGGATCAGTCTAGCTAGTCTGTGCACTGTTCCCTGTTGGTTTTTTGTTTGTTTGTTTTTTGGCATTGGGGATTGAACTCAGGGCCTCGCACTTGCTAGGCAAGTACCATAACCACTGAGCTAAATTCCCAGCCCACTGTTCCCTGTTAAACTGCAGTGCTACAATATACATTCTAAAAAAGCCTCAGAGCCAGGCATGGTGGTGCAGACCTGTAATCTTAGCACTCCGGAGGCTCAGGCAGGAGGGCTGCCACAAGTTCAAGGCCAGCCTGGGCTACACAGTGAGTTCAAATCCAGCTTGAACTACATAGCGAGACCCCATCTCAAAAAACCAAAATAAATAAATACATATGTGTGTGTTAGGCTTTCAAAGAACCAATGGTTTTAAGAGAGCAGATTTAATAGGAGACATTTACAATATTCAATATTCACCCAGAAGTCAAACGCAGAAGGTGCCGTAAGTCCATCTAGGCACTGGAGACCCAAAAGATCCAATTGAGGGCCGGGAGCCCACAGCACTGTCCCATGTACGTCCGTGTCTGCACATGATGGCTGAAAGGATCTTTCTTGGAACCAGGATACAATGCTCGCAGCAGAGATGACAACCAGAGCTCCTCCGAAGCAACAGCAGCCATCCTCGACCACAGCAAGGCCCCGCGCTCCTTCCTCAACAAGGACAGCTGAGCCCCCTCCAGAAGAACCAGCCACACCAGAGCTTCTCCTGGGAAACAGCCTGCCAACTAGCTACAGCTCCCACTCTGCCTTATGTTGCGTCAGCAACAACCCTCAGGTGGATCTCGTACACCCAGCATCGCATCAACTCAGTCCAGCTGGGCGTTCTGGCGCAAGCTGACCATATTAGGTCCACCACAATACATAAATTGAGCAAGAATGCTTAGCCAATTGGCAACATCTTGGAAGCCTGTAGGAAGACGCTTACTTTTAGAGGCCCCTAAAGAAGAAGACAGATAATGGCAACAGTTGTTGGCAGGCCCAAGAACCAGCCCATGTCTGATTACTAGCTTACGTGCAGCTAAGATCCACTCTGAACAGTGACAATTCCACTCCTACACACACACCCCAGAGTTTCTGATTCATTAAGTCTAGAGCAGGGCCTGAGAATATACATTTCTGACAAGTTTCCTGGACAGGCTGATTTTCTTAGTTCTTTTTCTCACCATTGAGATGAAATACCTGACGCCCCCAAGTTACAGGAGGAAAGGTTTATTTCAGCTCACAGTTTGTAGAGGTTTCAATCCATAGTTGACTGGCTCCAAGGTAGGGTCACTTGGCAGAGGAGAAACAGCCCATGGAAGGTTAGGCAGGAAGCAGCAAGCAGCATCAGCAAACCTGCCTTCCCTCTCTCCCTTTATATCCCATTAATGCTATAAACCTATTCACTGGTGCCATCCACACCCAGGGTGAGGCTTCCATCGTCCATACCCAGAACTGTGCTAAATCCATTTAGTTATCACGCACCTTTAATTCCCCTACCACACACCTTAGATCCAGCCACCTCCAAAAAGCCCCATCTATGAGCACATTGAGGCTTTGGGGGCACATCTAGATACGAGCCATACACTGACGCTGCAGATCTTGAACCACGCTTTGAGAATCATTGCTTTAGAACACATTAAATGAAGACCTCTTTCTTCTCATTCTCCCTTTCTACTTCAAAACTATACTTTGTTTTCTGTTTTTTATGGTAAAGAAATTACCTTATGTCAGAGAAATATTGTCTTCTGGCTTCATGTTTTGTTCTTCAACTTTTCCTAGAACCAAGGCTTATACATGACTGGGTTTATATTCATCACTTTTTCATCACTGGAACGAAATATCTGACGCAATACGAAGAGGCTTATTTTGGCTCACTGTTTCGGGGGGTTCTAGGATGAGAATACACCCTTCTAAGTCATGCCCTCGGTGGTGGCAGATACCTGTAATCCCAGCACTAGGGAGGCTGAGACAGGAGGACTGCCACAAGTTCAGTGCCAGCCTGGGTTTACATAGTGAGTTCAAGACCAGCTCCATTACATCAGACCTGGCCCTAAATATGTTGTATTTTTATGATAGCATAAATGGCCTTGTCTTAGTTTCAACTTCCAATAATTTGTTGCTAGTATATAAAAATACAATTGATATTTGGATAATGATCTTGTACCTGGCAAATTTACCAGTAAAGTTCTGGAAGAATTTTTTTTTTTGCTTTGTTTTTGTTTTTTGTATCTCGAGACAGCGTCTCAATTTGTAGTTCACATTGGACTTTAACTGATTTTGTAGCCCGGGCTGGCCTTGAACTTGTGGCTATCCTCCCGCCTGTGCTTGCTGGGATTACAGGTGTGCACCACCACATCTAGCTCTGGTAGTTTTTTTGTACATTCATTAGAATGTCCAATAAAAATGGTCACATCTAACCTGCCATACTGGCGCATCCCTGTAATCCCAGCACTCTGGAAAACTAAAGGCAGGACGATCTCAAGTTCAAGCCAACCTGGGAAATTTAGCAATTTAAGGAGACCATGTCTCAAAATAAAAAATAAAGGGTGAGGGATGTAGTTCAGTGTGAAGGGCCCAGGTGGTTCACTCCTGATGAAACACAGACACACAGACACACACACGCACACACACACACACACAAAGTGATTCACATACCATTCACATATAGCTTTGTTCATACGTAATTCATTCAAAGTGTACAAGTCTAGAGTGTCCGTATTGATGTGTTTATAGATTTATGCAACCATCATCATACAGTTTTAGTACATTTTCTCCCGAAATCTTATGCCTATTTTTAGTCACTCCCAATTTCTCTCAAATCTTCCAGCCTTGGGGAACCACTTATCTACTTTCTACTTCTATAGATTTGCCTATTCTGAATGTTTCATATAAATGGAATCTTATTATGTGTACATGGTCTTCTGAGATGGGCTGCTTCTTCTTAACAATGTTTTCAAGATCCAACCGTGTAGCCAGTCCCGGCAGCACATGCCTGTAATCCTAGCACTCAGGAGGCTGAGGCAGGAGAATTGCCACAAGTTCGAGGCCAGCCTGGGCTACATAGAGAGACCTTATCTCAAAAAAAAAAAAAAAGAAAGAAAGAAAAGAAAAAGAAAAAAAGATTCAAGCATGTCGCAGCATGTAACAAACTTCATTCCTTCTAGTGTCACATGTGAGCCCACTGAATGGAAATATCACGTTTTATGTATCCATGCATCAGAGGTAGATTGGGGGTATTTGAGGTTTTTCTATTTTTTTCTTCCCTTTATGAATTGTGTTACAGTGAATGTGTTCAGCTTTTGTGTGAACATATGCTTTTCATTTCTTTAGTTGTACACCAGGAATAGAATTACTGTGTCACATGATAGTCTTATGTCTAATCTTCTGAGGAACTTGCACACTGTTTGCCAAAGTGGCGGTACCAGTTTACAAGGGCACCAGTGATGTACGTGGCTTCCAATCTCTCCACGTTCCGACTAATGTTTTTTCTCTTTTTCTTACCATAGCCATATTAACGAGTATGAAGCAGTGTCTCATTAGGTTTTGATTTGCATTCCTCTGATGAATCGCGGTGTTCAGCATCTTGTGCATTTGTGAGGTATTTATAGATCCACTTGCTCTATAGTTGCTTTATAGGTTGTCTTTTTATTATTTTTTGTCTTTTTATTATTGAATTGTAAGAGTTCTTCATATATTCTAAATACAGGTCCCTTATCAGGTACATGATTTGCAAATTTCTTCTTCTGTTCTGTAGATTGTCTTTTACTTTCCTGCCTGTGTCCTATGAAGCACAAAAGTTGTAAATTTTGATGAAGTTCAGGATATTTGTATTATTTTTGTTTTTGGTGCTGTATCTAACCTGACCCAAACTCAAAGATTTATTCCTACATTTGCTTCTTAAAAGGTTATATTTTTAGCTCTTTCACTTAGGTCTATGATCTACCATGTGTTAAATTTGGGGTATAATGTGAGAAAGGCATATAACTTCATTCTTGCCAGGCATGGTGGCACATGCCGCTAATCCCAGCACTCAGGAGCCTGAGGCAGAAGGATCACTGTGAGTGTGAGGCCAGCTTGGGCTGCATAGTGAGTTCAAGAACAACCTAAACTACATAGTAAAACCTGGTCTCGAAAAAAACCTAATAGCCTTGTGGATGTGGCTCAGTGGTAGAGTGCTTGTTTGACATGCATGAGGACCTGGGTTCAATTCCCAGCACTACCAGGGGAACAAAAAGAGAACAAAAAAACCCTAATGATGATGATGATGATGATAACTTTATTCTTTTTGATGGGAATAGCCAGTTTCCCAGCAGCATTTGTTGAAAAGAGCATTATTTCTGCAGTGACTTGTTTTGGCATCCTTGCTGAAAAATCAATGGATGATGAATGTGTGGGTTTATTTCTGGATTCTCAAGTCTGTTCTACTGATTTACTTCTGTTGTTCTGATTTCTATAGCTTTGCAGTAAGTTTTGAAACTGAAAAGTGTGAGTTCTCTAAATTTGTTCTTCTTTTTCAAGATGATTTGTCTACTCTGAGTCTCTTGAATTTCTATACGAATTTGGGATCATGTCAGTTTTTCAAAGCCAAGTGGGATTTGTGTGTGTTTGTGTCTGTAGGGGAAGAGTATTTTATTTTACTTTTTTTTTTTTTAGGGGTATTTTAGATTGAACACAAGGAGCACTGGGTTACATCTCCAGCCATTTTTTCAGTTTTACTTTGAGACAGAGTCACAGTAAGTTTCCCAGGCTGGTGTTTAACCTATGATCCTCTGCCTCAGCCTCCCAAGTAGCTGGGATTACAAGTGCGTGCCACCACATTCAGCTTGAATTTATTTACTTAATTTCATTTAGATCATTACTTGTTGATGTATAAAAATAGAATTTATTTTCATATATTGATCTTGCGTCTGCAAACTTGCTGAATTTTTTGGTGGTTCTGATAATTTTTAGTGGATTCCTAAGGATCTTCTACATACAGTACTATTGTATCTGTAAAAGAAATAGTTTTACTTTTTTCTTTCCAATATAGATGTCTCTTATTTCATCTTCTTACATAATTGCTCTGGCTAGAACCTGCAATTCAATGTTGAACAGAAGTAGAGAGAACGGATATTCTTATTCTGTTCCTGATCTTAAGAGGAAAAGGTTCATATCTTTACCATTAAATGAGATATTTGAAACCAATCACTAAAAAATAAAGAAGCAGGATATGATGGTACACACCTGTAATCTCAGTTTTGGGAGGCTGAGTTAGGAATATCATGAGTTCAAGGATACCCTAGATTATATAGTGCAACTCTATCTCAAAACAAAAACAAAAAAAGAAAAAAAAGAAAAGAAAGGAGAAAGAGAGAGAAAGAAAGAAAGAGCAAGCCAATGACCTCAAAGCTAGTTCTTTGAATCAAATGTAATTGTATTATTCAGGGTACTCCAGAGAAACAGAACCACTAGGATAAATGTAGATTTATAAGAGCAAATTTACTGGCTGGGGATTTAGCTCGGTGGTTAGAGTGCTTGCCTTGCAAGCGCAACGCCCTGAGTTCGATTCCCCAGCACCAAAAAAAAAAGAGCAAATTTACTATCCACGCAAACATCATGCAGCCAGAAAGTAATTTGGGATCATAGTACTGGTCTAGTGTTGTCCTTTTGGACACATCCACCACTGGCCAGCCTCCAAATTCCCACACACAGAATTCTGGGAAGAGATTAGCTTGGGGGTGTTTATTGTAAGGTACCTAAAGTCACTATTAAAAAAAAAAAAAAAGAGTAAATTTATTTTGGGAATTGACTCACAACATGGAGGCTCAGAATTCCTATGATACGCCTTAGTTACTTTTTGCATTGCTAAGACAAAATACTCAACACACAAAGTTAAAGTAGGAGAGGTTTATTTTAGCTTGCCGTTTATAGAGCTAGCTGGCCATCGTCAGCCTACCCCATCGCAGGGCAGCATGGCAGAGGGGCATCAAAGAGGAGAAACAGTTCATGGTGCGGCAGGCAGAAGGCAAAGAGCCACCTTCCATCTTTCCCTTTATAGTCCATCCAGGCTACAAGCCTATTGCTGGGTACCACCCAGCAATGGTGATACCCACCAACCACTGGGCGGGCCTTCCCATGATCCATACTTAGAACTATGCTAAACCAGTCAGTACCACACACCCTTAATCCATATTCACACGCCGTCTATCCAATCACCTCTGAAAAGCCCCACCTACGAGCATTTGAGGCTTCAGAGGGACATCTAGACACAAGCCATAACAGCTGGGGAATCAGGAAAGCCTGTGGTGTAATGCAGTCTAAGTTCAAGGGCATGAGAACCAGGCCAGCCAATGGTATGACTCCCAGTCTGAGGCCAAGGGCCTGAGAACTGGGGCACACTGAGTGGGAGCAATGGTGTAAGTTCAGGAGTCCACAGCCGCAAGGACCGGAAGCTCCAGCCTCCCAAATTAGGAGAAGCTGGACATTGCAACTCAAGAAGAGAGAGAACTCTCTTTGCCTGTCTGCACTTTTGTGGTCTGTCAGATCCTCAGCAACTGGGCAATGGCCACTCACACTGGTGAGAGCGGATCTTTATTCAGTCTTCTGATGAAAACGCCAATCTCTTCCAGAAAAACCTTTACAGATGCACCCAGAAATAATGTCTTACCAGCTATCTAGACATCCTGTAGCTCAGGAAGGTTGACACATAAAATTAACCATCACAGCAATAAACCTCTAACTAAAATGAACAGGAGAAAAAAAAAAGAAGACACAATCATCACTATCACAGGTTCTACAAGTAATAAAAGGATAATAAGGAAAAAAGTTTATGTTAATAAATCCCATAATTTAGATGAAATAGAAAACTCTTTTTCCTTTGGGGTACCAAGGGCCTTCACATTGAGCTATGTCCCCAGCTCTCATAATTTCTTTTTTTAATTTTGAGTCAGGGTCTCCCTAAATTGCTAAATTGCCCAGGCTGGGCTTGAATTTGCAGTTCTCCTGCCTCAGCTTCCCAGAGTGCCGGCACAGGCAGGTGACACCATACCTGGTTTAGACAACTTTCTCGAAAGACAAAAACTACCAAAATTTACTTAAGGAAGAATATTCCCAAGTACCCTTTATCTATGAAAGATATTGAATTTGCAGTTTTAAATCTATCCCCAAAGAAAGCCCTAATTTCTGTATCTGGTGTACATAATCCTCAAGTCTTTCTACACTGGCAGAGGGGAGTCGCAGCACCACCACCACCAGTTGACATTAAAAACACTTAAATTCTTGAGCTAACTTGAAAATATGCATTGCTATTAGAAAAAGCTAAAAATAACATGCTACAAATTAAGGAAATGTGCAAGCTAATTATGTCAGCACTAGAGAATTTGCTAAAAATGAACTCCAGGAATAATTTCAAATCTAGGCCATCAGACTGACTGGATCCCTCTACCACATGGAAACTGCATCTCAAGAGTTGGCAAAATATCAGCCTTGGAAACAAAGCACAGAATTATTATATTTGTGGCATGCAGTTAAAGACGTGGTGGCTTGTACAGGCAAATGGCTTTCTGCTTTACAATCAAATACATCTTGCGCTTAAAAGACAGACACTTGTGACCTTGTGCTTTGCCCGATCTCAGTGGCCTTATTTGCAAAATACAGGTCAAAATGTCCACATGAAGGCCAAGATTACACCAGATGAGCACTTGTCTGGCAATTCAACTCCAAGAGCTCTAATTCTATTAAACGTCTAATAGTAATGCTAAATCAAGGGTTGTAAGAATATCACCATCTTTATGCAAAACTCGACCTCCATGCTTTTCACCATTTTAAAACTCTCAAAAAGAGGAGTGAGTCAACCAAGACCCCAAATCTATACCTCACTGCCCATCCTCCCTCCCCAGATTTTGTCACTCATTCTGGCCTGCAGGTCACAGGGGAGCATCACTTTCTCCTTTTAAAGCCCTGACCCTCGCTTTCCCTTAACACAGTTGAGATGGGTGGGGAGAGCCAAAGAATGTTAGTTTACATTTTCAAAATGCTGCGTACCCAGTAAGATTGAACACACCTGGTACCTCTATGGTGGCCTCTCGATACTCCTCTGTACCAAAAGGAATCAATCAGGACTCCTTCGGGATATGGTTAATCCCATAACTGGGGCAGAGAAAGCACAAAGTAAGCCTGGGATATTTGGTTGTTTCAGGAATTAAGGCAGTACTAAGAAAATAATAAGTGTCTTAGTTAGATTTTCTAGAACCAATGGTTATAAGAGAGCAGATTTAATAGAGGACATTCATAAGTCACAATATTCACCCACAAGCTAACTGCGGGAAGTGCCAAATGTCCATCTACGCACTGGAGACCCAAAAGATCCAATCGAGGGCTGGGAGCCCACAGCACTGTCCCACGTACGTCCGTGTCTGAAGATGATGGCTGAAGAAATCTTCACCAGAACCAGGATATGCTGCTCACAGCAGAGATGACAGCCAGAGCTCCCCTGAAGCAACAGCAGCCATCCTCAATGACAGCAAGGCCCCAACCTCCTTCCTCAATGAAACAGCCGAGTTCCTTTTGGGAGAACCAGCCACAGCAGAGCTTCTCCTGGGAAACAGCCCGACAACTAGCTTCGGCTCCCACTCTGCCTTTTGTTACATCAGCAACAATCCTCAGGTGGATCCTCTACGCCCAGCATCACACCAACTCAGTCCAGCTGGGCGTTCTGGCTCAAGTTGACCACATTAGGTCCACCACAATAAGTCATGTCAAAAGGACATGAAAGCCAGATTTTAAAAAGTTTGTAGGCTGGGGATTTAGCTCAGTGGTTAGAGCCCTTGCCTCACAAGCACTAGGCCCCGAGTTCAATCCCCAGCACCCCCCAAAAAAAAAAACCACAAAAAAGCCTCTGTAAACACTCCGTAAAAATGGGATAGTTTGAGTGTAAAAATAAGACAGGAAACTATAATCTATTGAATAAAACTAGGATCTGTACTGATGATAAGTCGATGAATCAGTGAGTAAAAAGGAAGGCTCTCCTTTTTTATAGTCTAATGCCAAATGATAAAAGTAGAAGGAATTTTGGAGTTAGGAAAATCATCATTGCTCAACCACTATGATAAAAATTGGCTTAGACAAGAATCATGAGTGGATACTAAACAGTTGGGCTAAGTATGAAGAGGAACAAGATTATTTGTATAATCTCAAAATATCTTTTCACAGAGTGTTGCAAGGGAGAAAATAGTAATTATATATCCTGGAGAAACCAGACAACATGGTGACCTATTTCCATCTTGATCGAAATTAATAATACTAGCTTGTGTGGTGGCACACACCTGTAGTCCCAGTATTCAAGAGACTAAGACAGCCTGAGTTAGAGACCAGCTTGAGCAATTTAGCCAGAGCCTGTCTCACAGAAACAAAAAATAAACATCACTAATAAGGAGCAAGGGTCTTTCTTGGCCTTGGAATGTGCTTCTTGTGAAAATAAAACACAATACAATTTATGCCGTATGCCAAACTCCAGCCCAGAATACATAACTTGATCTAGCCATAAGGAAACACCAGGAGAAAAACAGATTGATAAGTATTCTCTAACATAACTGGAGGGTTGGGGATTTAGCTCAGTGGTTAGGACAATTGCCTACACTCAGTTCGATCCCCAGCAACAACAACAAAAACTGCCCTGTATTTTGTATGCCAATGTCATTAAATAACAAAGAATGTCTGAGGAACTATTTTTAAAGGAATGATCTAAAATGTAATAAAAGGGGCTGGGGATTTAGCTCAGTGGTTAGAGTGCTTGCCTCGTAGGCAAAAGGCCCTGAGTTCGATTCCTTGGTACCAAAAAAAATAAAATAAAATGTAATAAAACAAGATCCATAATCTTGGATTGTGTTTTGACTGGAGGATAAAATTGACAATTCTGGAATATAGACCTTAGAAAGTCAATGTTAAATTTCATGGATTTGATAATTATATCATGGTTGTATAAGAGAATACTCTTGTTCTTGGGGAATATGCATTTCAGTACTAAGAGATAAAGGACATAATACATACATCTGACTCTCAAAGAATTCAGAAAAAAATTAATATAGTGGGCCAAGTATGGTGGCACATGCCTGTTAGCTCAGCACTTGGGAGGCTGAGGCAGGAGGATTGCCATGAGTCTGAGGCCAGCGTGGACTACACAGTGAGTTCAAGCCCAGTCTGCACCACAAAGTGAGACCTTGTCTCAAAAAAAAAAAGAATATAGTAAGTACATATATAATGATAAAATGGATTTGTCAAGATATGAAAAATTAGTAAATCTAGACAAAGTATATGGCAGGACTCTGTAATTATTGTTGCAACATTTCTGTAAGTTTGAAATTATCAATTTTTTTTTGAGACAAGATCTCGCTATGTAGTTCAGGCTGGATTTAAATTCACTATGTGGCCCAGATTAGCCTTGAAATCACTCCTGTCTCAGCCTCTCGAGTGCTGGGATCAGAGGCGTGCACCACCACATCCAACTCTCGATTATAGATGTTTTAAAGGTACAGAAGCAGAAGAGAAACAGGCAGAAAAAGCCCCAGGGTGTGTAAGAACAGCCCCAAGAGTCTGGTCCAAGTCTCCCCTGACTCTAGCTTGTTCTCTTCCACCTATTTCCCTACAACGGCTGTTTCCCAGTTGCAGCCCCAGCACAGCAGCCCCACTGGGCTCCGGGCCCTGCTGGCCTCCTCCACAGGGCACCCCCTTCCCTCCTCACTCAGCACTGGGGGCTCGCCTTGGGAAGACTGATTCTTGTGATTTTGTTTTCGTTTTTTTGAGGTGCAGGCAGGGACCCCAAGTTGTCTGCATTCTAGGCCAGAGCTCTACCATGGAGTCACCCCCAGCCTGATCCCTTTGGTTGTAAAACCAAATAAATAAATAAATAAATAACCATTCTGACATTGTAACCCACCCAGGTATTCTGAAATCCTTGTTTCCGGTTTGATGGAAACAAAGCATTTCCCTAGGTTAAGGACAAGATGGCTGACTAAACCTTCCAACAGCCCCATCCTGCCTGCAAGCAGCAAACCCACAGCTGTGGTGAGTAAAGCAGTCCCAATAGTCATGCCTGTGAATGATCTACACCTGTCAACAGAAACGGGTTCGCTCTGTGGTTAAAAAGCAAAGTGAGGTCTGGCTTTCGTTTCTGATTCCACCACTTAAAACTGCATGACTGAAAGCAAGTCAGCTGGGACCTAGAGATCACCCACTATTCACTCCAGCAGTGCTCACTAGGAAGTATCAAACACCATTTTGGGGAGCAGCCATACAAAACCTCTGCTCTGGGAGCTTGCATTCTCGGCAGGTAGCACAGAAAATTTAAAAATAATTAAAATTAAAGGAGGCCAAATGCCTACACATGCTATGAAGTAAAACTAGGAAGACAAGGGAAAAGGACATGCAAGGACAGCAGATGCAAACGTAATTTTAAATAGTCAAAGAAGGTGTCACAAAGGAGGTGCTAAAAAAAACAAAGGAGGTGCTACCTGAACAAAAATTTAAAGGCAGTAATGCAGCTGGAAGGACACAGAGGCAAAAGGGACTGTATGTGCAAAGGCCCTGGAGCAGGGACACACCTCAGTTGAGGGATGACTAAGATGAAATCTTCAGCTCTGGTAGTAGGGAAAAGAGTTGTACATACAGGAGCTCAAAGCCAGGAAGTGGGTGGAGGGATGTGGAGGTTTAATTTGGGAACACAGGAAAAGTAGCACCAGTTTTATAAAGTTGAAAAACGTAGACTAACTGATTGTATGTCCTTTTCTCATGATCCACTCTTAAAAAATATTTCCCAAGTGGGGACGAGGCAAGTAACTTGAAGATTTTGTTTTTGTGGCTTTGCTTTATAAATCAGGATCTCACCACCACCACACTTGTTTTGTTTTTTGTTCTTTTTACTACATTTGAGACATTTTGCAGTTGTACAGAACTCTTTCATATCAGGCTTTGGGGACTAGAGGTACAGCTCAGTAGCAGAGCACTTCCCCAGCATGTTCACGGCCACCCTGGGTTTGATACTCGGGACCACAAAAAAAAAAAAAAAATGGGGTTTGGAGTTCATATTGATATTCTCAGAATAATTTTATTATTTGGGGAAAAGTAAAATATTGTTTATATCAAAAATAACAGGTTTATAGGGAAATTACTAGTGATTTATTAACAGAAAGGCTCCTCCACTAATGGTCAAGAGAATTGTGCCTGAGATTTGGATGTTCTTTTGCTATGATCTGCACAGCTTGTATTTGCCTCTTCAAGTAACTTTGGATGACTTTTACATGACCACATTACTGTTTTCACAAATGGTATTTTTAGGGATTGGAAATAACAAAAAGTTCTGGTAGACTTGCCACTTGTTCTTAGTAACTTGTGTAACTAAATTCCTCTTTCCCAAAAGTGACTGAAAAGTAGTAAGAGCTAAGGTTTGGAGTGTTAAATGGATAGGAGTTATTTTGGGGGGGGATGTGGGGAGAGGCGTGCTGGAGACTCAACGCAGGGCCCCAGGAATGCTAGGCAAGAGCCGCACCACTGAGCCGCAGTCAGCCTTCGGGGATGTTTTCACGCCGAACAGCAGCAATCCCAGCGGGCCAAACACAATTCCTGCCGTGTTGTTGCTGCTCTAACTGTTGTTGTTGTTGTTTTTTAACTTGCATTCTGTTGTTTAAATTACAGAACAATCTTTTGGGTGAGGAGTTTTTTCAAGAGTGTTAAGTGGAAAAAAAAAGTGAGTGAACAAGATTGTGGTCTTAAGATCCAATCGGTGCCTATTTTGTTTTCAACATCACCAAAGCAGGACCAGTTTGAGACTGACTGTACTTTTGAGCTCTTCTCTTTCGCTAAAGATTTCTGGGGGGGGGGGTTATACCCATATTTACTCTTTCTTACCTGCTTTTTGTTCATTTTTTAAAAAATAAAGTTCTCCATTTTTTGGTTTGAGAGTAATAAACTGCAAAACACACCAAAATAAAATACTTGAAATTTTAACTTTATCATTTTCTATTACAAAATAATCCATATTCCTTACAAAGCACAAGAGACGAGCACAAAAGGCATACAAGAGTTGATTTAAAATTGTCTATTAGCCCATCTGAGGGTAAACAACATTTTGGCATAGTTTGTAATTTTTGGAGACAGGGTCTTGCTCAAATCCTCCTGCCTCAGCCTTCTGAAGGCTGGGATTACAACTGTGTGCCACTACCCTCGTCTCTTCCTAGATACATTTTAATATATCTCAGATATCACTATATATAAAGTCTTATAGTCAGATTTCCCATATAACATTATTTTTTCCTGTATTAATAAAACTTTTATTTGTAAATATTTTGATGAAAGAGAAACAGTCCATCATATAGATATATTACAGTTAATTTTAGCATTCTCCCAATAGCTAAATTAAGAGAGTTAGTAGGTCAAAGCATATAAACATGGTGAAGGCCACTTTGCTTCCTGGAAAAGCAGTTCTGGAGCGCACAAGAGACAGCACGGAGACCTGGCAGGGTGAGGGACGGCACAGGCTCACAGGTCCCGGCCAAGCCTCTCGAGCTCGTCCAGAAGGAAGTCCATGTCGGCCCGGGTCAGCACGGGGTTGGCCACAATCATGCGGAAGAAGTTCCCTTGGGCCCTGTGGGGCTGGTAGCCGATCATCATGGAGCCCGCCTTCACCATGCGCTCTTTGAGCATAGGAGCCACCTGAAGGAGGTGGAGGGGACCCAGCTAAAGCCCAAGCTTGGGTAGGGACAGGGATCCGGTCCATCAGCCCGCCTGCTGCCGCCCTCTGCTCAGACCCTCACCCTGCCCCAGTTTACTCTTCCCACCACATCCAACCTGCTTGGCCTTCCGCTTTGTTCTTCATTTCTCCTACTCTCAAAAATCCACGGCAAGAGCTGTCTTCTGCTAAACCCCGACATTTTTCTGACTCCCAACACTGCTTCAGTCTAACTTCAAGTCTTAGTCATCTTGAACACCTTCTCCCCTCCCCTCTCTTAAATCCTGTAGTATTTTTGATTTGTGCAATATGATCCAGCAGGTAATTTCCAAAACTGCCTTGAGCACAATGGCTTCAACAGGTAACTCTTGGGGGAAGGGAGGGGAGGGGAAGGAAAATTAAAATGTGTTATGGACATGTACCAATTTCCCATGAGGAACATAATCATCCTGTACTATAAACATGTATTAATAAAAAATTTTTTAAATAGATAACTCTTGCTTTCTACATACACCTGCAGGAGGACAAGAACACTTGTCCCTTCAGGTCATCCACAGCACCTAGTATCCATCCATTCCTAGCGACCAAGACACAACACCTTGCCTCTGGGTAGTGTGTCTGGACTGGCCTTTCAAGTTGCTCTGTCCCCAGCACCAGTGACAAAGCTCTTCCTGATCTTTCTGCCTCCCATCTCTGCACTGGACCTGAGCTCCTGGGACAGTGATGGCGAACCTTTTAGAGTCTTCAATGATACAAACAGCCTGCTGTGGCATGCGTGCCAGAGAGTGGTCACCACTGTCCTAGACCAACTCCCAGCACAGGAGTCTTTGTGCTGTACTTGGTGACTTCTCTGACTCCTGTAACACTCTGCTCTTCTCTCTTACTTTAAAGAAACACACCTGGCTCCCATCTCCACCCTCACAATAAAGGACAAACTGTTGTCTTCCAGCTGATGCCATCTTAGGTACCAGAGACCACGTGAGGACCTGCCATACTAGTTACAGCCAGCAGGGGGCAGAAACACACCAGCTGCATCAGTTCCTGAACCAGCTCTCGGAGAAGCCTGGAAGAGACTACCTGAGACAGCCTTTGGCTGTAATCCAGACTCTCCTGCTTTCCCCGAAGGCTCGGGGGCACGAACCAGAAGCACACGTTGACAAACTCAGGCTGAGGGAAACGAGACAAGGGAAGACATGAGCTGAGGAAGGAGCCCTTTTCCTCGCACTGCCCCTCTTCCTCCATCAGGGCGTGGTATACAGGGCAGGCCCGGGCTGGGGATGCAGAAGAGGATGCCATCGTACCTCCATGATCAGCTCAAACCCTTCCCGCTTCTTGATTTCCTCCACCAGGTACCTGGAACAGATGACACGACAGATGATGCACAGCGGGGACACGGAGACAGAAGAGGCCAGCAGAGATGCCAAGCGGGAAGGTAGCCCTGAGGACAGGGCAGGTGAGGGGTGGTCTCCGAGAGGGGGAACCGGCCCCCCACACCTACTGGGCAAGGGCAAAGGCCCTGTCAATCCGCTGCTCCAGCCCTTGCCCGCCCTGTGCTTTCCACAGGAGCCACAGCTTCAGACAGTCCACACGGCGGCCACACTGCACCACCTTGTCCCCCTTGTCCAGAGCCACGTCATAGAACTTGTCCTGCTGGAAAAGGTAGCTGGCCTGGAACCCATGGCAGCGCTCGAGCAGGTTCTGTGTGAGAGCGGGAGACTGTCAGGCTCTGGACCCGCTGCCTTCCAGAGCTTTCTCTGGGGTGCACCGGGGTCCAGCCCAGCCCACCCTTCCTTCCGCAGAGCCAGGTCGCAATGGGCGGCAACTGCCACTAACTCAGCCCCCCTCCATGCTTTTTTCCAGCACTCAGAGTCTTCCTAAAGTCTGCCCAGCATCGTTCACACCACAGCTTCAAGATGGAGTCCTTTTCCTTTGCACAAAGATGATGGGCCAAGGGGAGGGCAAGGGAGCCCATGCAGGTGTTAATGATGGGATGGTACAGGGAACACAGTACAGCCTGGATGCCATCTAAGTGGCCCAGGGACAACTGGCGACCAGAGAGAGGGGTAGGCTGGGGCTGGGCACAGACAAGGCAGACGCACCGAGGTGTCCCGAAGGAGCAGAGCAGAGCACTGCAGGCCTGCGCCCAGGAGCTTATGAGGGTTCCAGGCCACGGAGTCAGCCCTGGTGAGCCAGAGCAAAGCCAGGTCAGAGGCTCTTCCTCCAGCTGCCAAGCCACAGCCCTCTTCCTGTGCCAGACACCACACCCAGCAGAGGGTCTTACCCCATCCCAGCCATCGGGAAAAATTCCCATGTCTGACCTCGAAGCCTCAGTGAGATCTCTCCCATTCCCAGACCAACCTCTTTCTCCACGCTGCCCTAAACCCCACAGCCCACGACTCTTCTGAGGACCAGGGATTTGAAGGGTGGGGCCCCGCAGGAAGAAGACAGCTGTATGCACCTGTGGATCCCAGCTAGCAGATGCCTGTGGGTCTGTGACAGCAGGACGCTCCCACCCCAAGCAGCCTGTAGAGCAGGAGGGACAACATGGGTCTCGGTCTCTGCTCAGCTCACCTCACCCTCAGGCCCAGGTCCTACTCACGTCCACATGTAACCACAGTCCGTGGCGCTGGCACACATCAGCAATTGCATTCAAGGGGTCAAAGGCCCCCAGGACAGTGGTACCAGATGTGGCACTGACCAGGAACGGCACAGCACCCTGTTGCAAAAATGTGAGGAAGAAAAAGGCTTCAGAGCCACCTCGAAGCTACCTAGGGCCAGGTGTGATGGCGCACACCTATAATTTCAGCACTCAGAAGTCTGAGGCAGGAGGATCACCACGAATTCAAGGCCAGCCTGAGCTTACACAGTGAGTTCTAGGTCAGCCCAGACTCTAGATCGAGAGACCCTGTCTCACAAAATGAAACAAATAAATAAAAGCTGCCCAGGGCCTGATACTGAGACCCAGGTGTAAGTTCTTTGCATTACAGACCTGAGCCATTTCTGCTTTATGGCACTGCACTGCTGTCCTCTCTGCAGGGGGGGACACTAAGATTCAGAGGTCCAAGCAGAAGCTCCAGAGATGGAATTTGGACCTAGGTCTGTCAATTTTCCATAGCTCTTGCTGTTTCAAAAATTTTAATGTCTTACTGGAAGATCTAAATGCTACTGGAAAAATTCAGATAGTACAAAAGTTCATACCAACATTGAATTAGGAGAAAAACATAAAAAGCCATACCACAAAGAAAAGCCCAAGCCCAGCTGGCTTCACTGATGAACTCTATCAATAAGAAACAACTGATACCAGTTACAAACTCTTTCCAAAAACCATAATACTGTATACAAAAATCAAATGTATTTCTACTAAAATGAATGATCTCTTAAAATAAAATTGAAAAGACACTCTCATTTATAAGAACACGGAAAAGAATAAAATTTTTAGGTATAAATTTAACAAAAATACACAACATATACTCTGAAAACTACAAAACATTGTAGAAAGAAGTTAAAGAACATTTAAATAAAAGGAAAGACATTCCGTATTTATGGAGCCACAGCTCAAACACAATCCCTAAAAAAACAAATCCCAGTTTCTTTGGAAAAAAACTGATAAGCTGGTCATCTGGAAATTCAAAAGACCCAGGATAGCAAGTCATCTTTAAAGAGTACAAAGTTGCTGGGGATTTAGCTCAGTGGTTGCCTCAAAAGCACAAGGTCCTGAGTTTGATCCCAGCACCAAAAAAAAAAAAAAAAAAGTACAAAGTTGAGGAGTTATGATCTGGCTCAGTGGTAGAGTACTTGCCTAGGAAGTGCAAGGCCCTGAGTTCGATCCCCACCACACTCCCCTAGAAAAAGTACAAAGTTGAGAACTCACTTTCCAATTTCAAAACTTATTACAAAGCTACAGGAATACTTTCTTCACAGAGTACCCTAAAATTAACTCATAATACATCAAAGACCTAAATGGAAGAACCAAAATGAATTACAAAACTCTCAGAAGAAAATATAGGGGTAACCCTTTGTGAGCTTGGGTCAGGCTAGAGATGACACCAAAACCATAAGCAACCAAAGAAAAAACAGAAAAGCTGAATTTCACCAAAATTGTGCTTCTAAGGGCACCATCAGGGAAGTAAAAAGACAATCTACAGAACAGAAGAAGAGATCTATAATTCACATCTCTGATATGGGACCTGTATCTAGAACATATTAAAAACTCTTTATAAATCAATAATAATTCTAAAAATCCTAATTTGGGGTTTGGGGATTTAGCGCAGTGGTTAGAGTGCTTGCCTAGCAAGCACATGGCCCTGAGCTCGATCCCTAGCACCAAAAAAAGAGAAAAAAAAAATCCTGATTTGAAATACCGGGCAAAGGATCTTAATAAACATTTCTCCAAAGAAGATATACAAATACCTAATAAGCAAACGAAAGATGCTCAGCATCACTAATCATTAGAGAAGTGTAAATCAAAATTACCACTTCAACCAAGATACATCATGTATAGGTACAGAATTAATGTAATGAATGTGACCATTGTATGTAGAATGTACCAATACATGTTCTTGGTTTAAAATAAAATTAAAAAAAAAAAACAAAAAAAAAAACAAAATTACCACTTCAGGACTGAGGATTTAGCTCAGTGGTTAGAGTGCTTGTCTCACAAGCAAAAGGCCCTGAGTTCAATCCCTGGTACCAAAAAAAAAAAAAAAAAAAAAATTACCACTTCACACCCATGAAGATAACTACTATCAAAGTAACAGAAAATAACAGGTGTTGGAGAGGATGTGGAAAAACTAGAACTCTTGTGCACTATGGTGGGAACGTAAAACGGTGTAGCTATTGTAGAAAACAGTATGGCAAGTTCCTCAAAATAATTTAAAAACAGAATTGCTATACATTATAGCAATTCCACTTCTGGGTATAACCCCCCTAAAATTGAAAGTAGGGTGTTAGAGTTTGGGGATGGTTTGAGGGCATCCCCCAATAGTTCATGTTTTGAAATTACCATTATAAGGCATTAAAGGGAATGTGGAAACTGAGTCCCACTATGGTGTCTAGACGTGGCCCTCTGGGAGGTGATTAGGATTAGGTAAGGTCAGCCAGGTGGAGCCCCCATGACTGAGCCCTAGTCACTTTATAAGAAGAGGGAGAGAACCTGTAATCCGAGTACTCTGGTAGGCTGAGGCAGGAAGATCACAAGTTCAGACCCAGCCTGGACAACTTAGTGACTTAGCCAGACCCTGTTTCCCAAAAAAAAAAGGAGGGGCTGGGTATGTCACTCAGCGCCAAGGCCCTGGGTTAAATTCCCAGTACCAAAAAAGATAAATAAAAGAAGCAAGAGAGCTCAGAAGAAATGCACCCTCCCTGTCTCTGACCCCAAGATGGCCTGCACTGCCTTGGTACTGTGTGCTAACAAAAAGGCCATCACCACATTTGAGCCTTGAACCTTGGACCAAAACTGTGAGCCAAAATAAACCTCTCTTCCTTATAACATCACCTGCTTCTGGTATTTCCGTATAGTAATGAAAAAATGGACTAAAATGCAAGGTTTTAAAGAGACATTTGTCCACCTGTGTTCATAGCAGCATCATTTACAATAGCTAGCCAGGTGTGGTGGCACACACCTGTAATCCCAGCACTCAGGAGGCTGAGGCAGGAAGATCACTGCAAGTTCAAGGCCTGCCTGGGCTACATAGTGAGTTCAAGACCAGCCTGAACTATACAGCAAAACCCTGTCTCAAAAAACCTAAAAAAAGGGGTTGGGGATTTAGCTCAATAGTAGAATACTTGCCTAGCAAGTCCAAGGCCCTGAGTTTGATCCTCAGCACCCAAAAAAATAAAAAATAAAAAAAACCTAAAAAGCAAACAAAAAACACAATAGCTAAATCATGAAAGCAACCCAGTGTCTACTGATGGATAAACTGATAAGCAAAATGTGGTAAATGGACACAATGGGATTAAACCGTGTAGAGATGGGCACACCAATACCCAAACCACAGTGTACTGATTCCTTTTCGATAAATGAGTAATGCCTCCCGGTTACTGTCCCAGAACACAGCAGTATGTGACAGCTCCACATACTTCCAAACACTCCCCTGGGACTGAGGGAGGCCTGTATGACAGGCAGCCCCAGATGAGGAAGGTGACAGGCAGGAGTGGCAACATCCCCGCAAAGACAGGAAGCTGTCTCCAGTCCAGATCTCCAAGTCCACATACATCCTGTGGTTGTGCACGAGCACAGGACGCTCCTGTCCAACCACCTGGTTGGTTCCTTCCCTCCGTTCAGGTCTCAGCTCAGCTGTCACTGCCGGGGGAGCCTCCCCGACATCCCCCCACCCCAATTCATCAATTATCCGGGGCTACACCTTCTAGGAACACCACTGACCTTGCCTTTACACACACATGCAGTTGTTTTACAGATACTTATGTCAGTCTTCCCTACTGGAATAAATATGAAAATGAAATGGGCAAAAGATCTGGACAGACAGTTCCCCCAAAGAAGACCCACAAATGTCCAACAAGGACAGGACAGGACTCTCAGCATCATCAATCACCGAGGAAACGCGATAGAAACCACAGTGGCGGCTGCCTCACACCCACCGGGTGACTCTAAAGAAGCAACACCAAGTGCTGGTGAATCTGTGGAGAAACTCATACCCTGGTAAGATTCAAACTGGTGAAGCCACCGAGTATGGTGGTACATGCCTATAATCCCAGCACTCGGGAGGCTGAGGCAGAAGGATCACCATGAGTTCAAGGCCAGCCTGGGCTACATAGTGAGACTCTGCCTCAAAAAAGCCAAAAAACCAAAATAAACGGAAAAACTGCAGTGAAAACTGTACAACTCTGTAAATATGCTAAATAACACTGGTTTTTTTGTTATATGATTCTATCTCAATAATATAACAAAATTATTACCAAAAAAGTTTAAATGGGGCATGGTAGCACATGCCTGTAATCCCAGAACTCTGGGGGTTGAGGACTACAAATTCCTGCCCTGCTCAGACACTTAGCGACTTAGTGAAACCCTGTACCAAAATAAACAATGTTAAAAAGAGCAGGGGATGTAGTTCAGTGTGAAGGCTCTGGGTTCAAACCTCAGTACCATAAAAAAATAATAATAAAAGTTTATACAATAAAAAGTAGAGATCTAAGCACGAAAATGCACACCTGTAATCCCAGCATGAGAGGCTGAGGTGGGAGGATTGCCGAGTTTGAGGCCAGCCTGAGCTACATAGTGAGTTCAAGGCCAGCCTGAGCTACACAGCAAGACCCTGTCTCCAAAAAAAAAAAAAAAAAAAAAAAAGATTAAAATTAAAAAGGGGTGGAGATACAGCTCAGTGCAAAGGCTCTGGGTTCAATCCCCAGTACTAAAGGAAAAAGAAGAAAGGTATAGATGGGCCAGGGATGTGGCTCAGTGTTAGAGGGCTTACCCAGCATGTATGAGGCCCTGGGTTCAATCCCTAACACCACCAAAAAAAAAGGAGACGTAGTGCTAAACTGCCCTCCCAGATGGCTACAGGAGCTCGCACGGCCCCTTCAGTAGAGCTGAGTGTCTGGGTCCCACCCTCTCCCACCCATCAGCTGCTCCCATCCTCCTCAGCGTCTGCCCACATTGACTGCCAGCCCACAGAAACCTGCCACACTGCGCTTAGGGCCCTACTTCCTCCTGCTCTGTGGCCAGGACGCCACACTCTGCCCCTCGCAATCCTGCCCTGCCAACTATGACTGTGTGTCTCAGCAGAGTCCCTGACAGAGAAGTCCTTGCCCCTCAGGCTTGAGCTCCTGTAAGAAGGGCATGGAGATGGAGGGGAGCCACGTAGGGTGCCCTGAGCAGGGTGAGAAGGGAGCATCCAAACAACTCTCCAGGAGCCCCACTCTACCACCTTGCTGCCCCTCGCTCACTCACCTCAGCTTCTGCCAGGTTGATCTGCCTTTCCAGATCCTCAGGAATCATTTTCCCTCTGAAAAAGAAACCTGAGTGAGGAGAGAAAGCACAGGGACAAGGTGGGTCAGCAACGCACGGTCTTCATGCTGATTGCTGCTAAGGGGGTGGAGCAGCTCTCAGGGCACAGGGGTAGCAGGGGACTGGTGGGCACTGAGAGGCAGGAGTGGCAATTCTGCAGGAAGAGCAGTCCACAAGGACACCTGGCCTGAGGCCAGAGCTTGCTGGCAGCAGGAAGGTACACTATGCCAAGCTGGGTCAGGGTCATGTTGGCAGAAGGACCTTCACCTCTCATCAGCCTTGACCACTCGGACACTATCAGTGCCAAGTCCCAGAAAAGCAGCTCCCTTGTTGATGGAGTAGTGACACTGTGGAAGAATACAGAGGACAGGTTAGCATGACCTGGGCCAGGGGTCAGAAGGCAGGGACAATGGGGAGGAGAGAGCCTGGTAAAAGTCAAGTGTGAGCTGGAGTGGATGGGACCTGCAGGCTGGGACTTCTCATATGTGCATGCATGTCTGGCTAAAATGCACGTGCGCATTCGGAAGGTCTGGTGGGCCTGAGATTCTGTATCTCTAAGAAGCTCCTAAGCAGCATCGATGCAGATGGTCAGGGACCACACTCTGAGTAGAAAGAATGGGCCATGTCCACTGCCCTCCCCGACCTGGAAAGCAAGATGACCATGAGTGTGTGCGTGGCCTGTCTGACTGGAAGGAAACACGTCTGCTCAGGGGTAGGGTAGGGCAGGAGGAAGACCTGAAGGGCCTCTGACTGAGCTGGCTCAAGATTAGAATCAGGAGCCTGGGGTTGGGCCTCTGCTCTTCCCCACCTCCTCTGATGTGAAGACAGCCAAGGGTGGCAGTGCCCGGAGGCCCCTCTGCTTGCAGTCTGGGTAGCGCTGATAGCGGGCCAGGTTCATTGCATACATGTTAGAAATGGAGCCACCTGTCATGGGGGGAGATGGTAGCAAAACGGAGGGGTGATGAGTCAGGACCAGAGCTCGGGCCCCTGACCATTCTGCCCAGCACTGATTAAAGAACCAGAGTGACTGGACCCCGACCTGTGAATCCCAGGGCTATACAAATGCACAGGAACCCACAAAGGCTGAAGATCAGCAGGTCCCCTGGACCACCCCAGCGCTGCCCCAAGAGATGCCCCCCGGACCCTGAGAGAAGGCACTGGAGTGTGGACACTAGTGGCTGTTGGCAAAGACAGGATAAAGGGGACTGCGCAGCCTCCTCTGTGCTCTGACCCTGGGCCCATGGTGAGGAATATGAGAAATCACCACTCCCTGCCCACTACTTAGAGTAAGAGAATGGTGGGGAGGCAGAACCTTCATGAAGCCTAAGAAAGCACCTCTCCTTCTTACATACCAGGGCAGAAGACCCCATCCCCAGAGCTCCAGCCCACCAGCGCCCGGAGTTTCTTCAGCACCTCCTCTTCCATGAGTACAAACACAGGGGCGATCTCATATGTATACCTGCCAGAAGAGCACCAATGAGAAAGGGAAAGAGACAAGAGGGACTTCCCAACCAGGCCCTTCAACTACAGCAGTCAGAGAGCGGAGAAGGTGAAATGTGATGGAAAGGTCCCAGCAGAGAAAGCCGGCAACAAAGAAGCAGGTGAATATGCTCTGTGCTGGGAGGCCAGGCCTGGCAGCTGTGGCTGGATCTGAAGATGGTGGTGTTGAGCCCCTGCCCCACTGCCTACATCTAGCTGAGACCAGTGGTCTGACTGCTTCTCCATTTACCAACGTGAGTAAGGACACGCCTCGGCTTGGGAAGTTGCCATGGTCTGGGGTTTACAGACGGAGGGGCCTCTGGAGCGGGGGTCACTTCACCGACCCACAGGTTACGAGGCTGGGCAGAAAGGACTACGACTCGCCCAACTCCAAGACTGCAGGTCCTGGAAGGAAACCACTCATTCGGAAATACGGGGCAATTTTTTTGGCAAAAAAAAAAAAAAAGGAAGAGGAAGAAGGAGAAGGGGAGGAGGAGGAAGCGTTGGAGAAGCACAGATGAGGAAAAACAGGCTCAAGAGGCCAGAGAAAGCTTGGAGAACGGGAGCTCAAAGCACAGGAGGAACAATGCCAGAGAAACGCCAGAAGGCACTCCCAGAAAATGGCAGAGAGGGCAAAAGCATTCTCCTCTCTACCCCTGAGGCTCCTCCCCAGCAAACCCAAGTCCTCTGTGGGACAGAAGGGGGACCTCGGGGTGGCTCACTGGCTGGTGTTGAGGCTCTCAGTGATAATGCGCCCGGCCAGAGCATGGGGGTCCAACCCTGAGAAGAGCTGGTTGAAGAACCGGGGGTGACCTGGAGAAGAGGGAGCAGGGCAGGGGGCTCAGCACAGAGCTGGGCGCAAACACCAGAGTCCTCCCACCAGAACCCAAGGCGCACCGGTCTTGACGCTGTAGTGAATCACAGTCCGGCAGCGCTCCAAGATCTGCTCGGGCGCCTCCCCATGGCTCTGCAGCTCCAAATCCAGCAGCTGCTTCAGCTCCTCAGGCTCCTTCCACTCACAGACCTAGAAGGAGCCGGGGATGCGGGGACCTCGCACCCTGTGGACTGGCTGCCCCCCACTGCACCTCAAGAGATGCAAGACATCACCAACTTGCACTTAAAACAATTCAAGAACATTATCGAAGTGATGCATAACAGGAGGGTACAAAACATAAGCCCCAGAACACAAATTTCTGAAACACACAGGGACAGTGATGAATTCTGGGGCAAAGCCTCACTAAAGGCGAAAACCACTCATTCTAAGCTAGGTTTGGAAGAGAAAGGGAACACCTGATGGGCCGGAGGAGGACAAGAAAGGAACATACCTTCTCGGAGGCCCTGGTCCCTTTCCGAATGGCCTCATCCACAATGATCTCAAACACGTCTCGGAGCCAGGCCTCCGTGGCCACTGGGTCCCCATCAAGGGAGGGCAGTGGTTTTGAGTCAGCCATGAGGATGAAATCTGTAAACAGACCAAGAGTCACTCTGCACTCAGGCTGGACCTAAACAGCAGCTGCATCCTAGTTTTCAGCACAGACAAGGGCAGGGACAAGATCCAGAGAGAAACTCAGTGCAGAGTCAGGAGAGAACAGGCAGCTAGTGCCGAGCAGGTGGACCGGGTGGCTGCTGTCCTCCTACCACAAAGAGGAGAAGCTTGCCTTCCTGCTCAGGCCTTGGTTCAGGCAAGGTGCACAGTGAGCTCTCCAGACCAACAGAACCAAGACAGCAGAGGGAGCACGGAAAGAGCCAGCTGTCACGTGGCCAGCGCATAACTCTCATGACCCTTGCCCGAAAGAAAATTTTCACAGACTTGGGACAGGGACAGTAGGTTAAATTCCCTGAATAATCATTAGCTGACAGAATAAGAAAGGGGGACAAAAGAAAGGCAAAAAGGGCAGGCGGCACATTAACCTCAGGGCAGAGAGGCGCAGGAGCCCGTGCGCAGCACGCAAGAAGGGACTGCCACCAATAATCCCGGCACCAAGAAAAGGGCGTGGGAGATGTCTGGAGGGGACAAGGTCCAGCAGCCAGCCCAGGAACTGAGGGGGAGGGAGCCTGAGCCCGCGGAGATAAACGGCTTCAGCAGTCCTCAGAGGCCAATCTCTTTTGCATCTCAACCCCAAGTCTTCACGGCTGTCCTGATTCCCAAGGCTCTCTCCTAGGGCAGGAAGGAAAGATGCGCATACTGAGGAAGGATTTTATTACACAAATCCTGGGCCATCCAAGCTGGCACTGAGGGCCCCCAGCCCTGCAGGACGCACGTTCATGCATGGCAGTTACAGGCTGGGGCAGGACTGGATGCACAACCTACGTGTCCTCGAAATTCAGGAAAGGAGACCGAGGAAGCTGAGGCCCAAGGGAGACCCAGAGCAGGGTGGAAGCAGAGTCTGGGGCACAGGTAGGAGAACCCGGACAGGTGACAGGGAGGAGAGAAGCACACAGGGTAGGGAGAAGAATGCTGTAAGCTTACATGGCAGGTGAGGAGGGCTGCTCCTGAGTTCAGGGAAGGTGCTGCCGGCAGGAATATGGGAGCCAATGCAGAGCAGGCAGAGCTCCGTGAGCCTGTGGTGAGTTCAGTGCTAGCCAGGCCGAGGATCTAAATTTTATCCTGCAGAAAATGGGAAGTCACTGAAAAGATTCTGTGGCAAGGAACAAGGTGATAAAACTGGTGCTTTCAGAAGACTGCTTCACAGCAGCAGGATGCAGAATTCACAGGAAAGAGGTGATCCACACCTGCATAAGGGTGGGGAGGAAAGAGCACACAAGAACCTGCAGCTGCAGGATTGGTCATTCCCCGCACTGCAATTAAAGCGATGCCTTTTGAGGGGGTGCTGGGGATTGAACTCAGGGCCTTGCACTTGGTAGGCAAGAGCTCCACCACTGAGCTAAATTCCAACACCACCCCCCCTTTTGACACAGGGTCTCGCTATGTAGTTCAAGCTGCCCTTGCACTCACTAGGAAGTGCAGGCTGGCCTCAAACTCTCAGTAATCCTCCCGCCTCAGCCTCCCAAGTGCTGGGATTACAGGCATGTGCTACCACACCTGACTCACGGGCAACACTTTAAGAATCTATGTTGAAAGAGAAGGAAGAGTCAAAGATGACCCTGGAGTTTCATGCCTGGGTGACCAGAAAAATGATACCCCTAAAAAAAAAAAAAAAAAGATACCCCTGAAATAAATAAGGATGCAGAAAGGAGAAACTGGATGGAAAAATAAAACAGTGATTTCTTGGAAATATTCATCCAAGTGGAGGTTTCTTGGGACTACAGATAGTCACAGGGGGAAGGTCAGGCTTAAGAGTTCTGATGAGATGTGTGAAGGGAAAGCAGACGTGAGAGTCAGGGTGGGCTGAGCTTTGGGGTGGGCTCCATCCCATCGGAGGGATGGTGGGGAATGGGAGGCAAACACCAGGCCTGGAGGACTCCACCTAAGAGGAGGGGCAAAAGGATTAAGAGGACCCAGGAGAGGGCCACCTTCCTCAGGGTGGGCTGCTCAGACATAATCCACTGTTAACAGCTACTGGGGCTCACACTAGGTAGGAACACAGGCCCAAGGAGGCCTGCTGGTCTGATTCTCAAGACATCTCCTGAGTGAGCCTGGGTTTGAGGAGAATCAGAACATGAGCCCAGGCCTTGGGAATGGAGGCCAGTCCTTCCCAGGCAATCAGGGCTGAGCCCCTGATGGGGGTAGCTGTGGAATGAGGACGTCAAGAGGCAAATATAAATTAGCCCATGCAGAGCCAGGCATGGTAGTGCAGGTGTGTGATCCCAGCTACTCAGGAGGCTGAGGCCAGAGGATGACAAGTTCAAGGTCAGCCTGGGCAACTTAGTGAGACTCTGTCTCAAAATAAAAAGGGCTGGGGATGTAGCTCAGTGGTAGAGCAGCCCCGGGTTCAATCCCCAGCACTATGAAAAAAATGAAAATAAACCAGGCATAGTGGGGCAAGACTATAATCCCAGCACTTCGGGAAGCTGAGGCTGGAGGATCAAAAGTTAGAGCCCAGCCAGGTAACTCTGAGACTTAGTGAGACTCTATCAAAACTTAAAACAGGTCTAGAGGTATAACTCAGTGCAAAGGCCCCAATACAGCAAAAATAAAAATAAACAATAGGCCCTATGGGCTGCGGTGTAGTTCAGTGGTAGAAAGTGTGCTTAGCTTGTGCGAGGCCCTGAGTTCCATCCCCAGCATCATAAAAACAAAAAAAAGGTAAGTCCCACTTTAGTCCTTACCACATGACACCTTCAGCACTTAAAGTGCATTATGCTAGTCTTCACACCTGTTTAGGATAAACTTCCTATTTGCACTTAAAGGCAGAAACTGACTGTCAGAAATACTATGTACTTTGTCCAGGTCACACAGGTAGCACATGGCAGAGCTGGGTTTAGACAGAGGTGTGTCCGGCTCTGAGGCCTCTGACCATTGTGTGTTGCCTTGTGCTCGGCTCTCGGTGTGTTTAGCTGTGCCCTGCTTCCGCCTTCTAAGAGAACTAGTGCTCTCCTTCCGGATCCTTCTGGGCTTCTGCCCTAAGTGCTGGCTTGTTTCCTGTTGGGTTCCTTGTAGACTGACTGTACCGGTGTGGACTTCAAGCAGCTGGTGACGGAACCAGTTACCCCTCTTCCTCTGCCTTCTGTCTGAAACGATTATTGGCAGCCCTCTCACTTCTTGTCTCTTTCCTTATTTGCCTTATTTTTCTGGATCTAAAATCTTGCTGGTAAAAAAATAAAATAAAATCAAATCTTGCTGGTGTAATCTCTGTGGGCTTTCAGGAAGAGTGGTGGCAGACATCATATATTTAATCTGCTATTTCACTGGAACAAATTCATGGTGATACCAGTTTGAAAAGTTATGTGTTTTTCTTTTTTTATATTTCTTAGTACTAGGGACTGAAACAGTACTACGGCAGTTACAGGCTGGGGCAGGATTGGCAAAAAGGGCAGGCGGCACATTAACCTCAAGGCAGAGAGGGGCAGGAGCAAGACCCCAGGGTCTTGATAAGTTACTAAGTTTCCCAGATGGAACTTTTGATTCTCTTGTCTCAGCCTCCCAAAGTATGGGGATTAAAGGTGTGTGCCCCGAAACCTGGGTTAGTTATGTGGGCTTAGCAGCATCCAGCAGGCTGGGTAGATTTGGTGGGACAAAGACAGGCCAGTTGGATGGAGGTTCTGCTGAATGTATTTGGTAGAAGGACAGTCGGGCAGGGAGTTCAAGATACTGGAAAGACAATGGGTAAAACAAGGGATCATGCAATCTAGGTTGGATACACAAAGTCGGAAAAAATATGAGAGTGGCTAGAAAAATGTGGGCTAGAGATCTTATAAGCCAGAAAAAAACGTGTGCAAAACGAACTGCATGAACTGCAGACGTACTAATAAAATTAAACATTAAAAATAGGGGGCTGGGGATTTAGCTCAGTGGTAGAGTGCTTGCCTAGTAAGCACAAGGCCCTGAGTTCAATCCTCAGCACCCAAATAAATAAATAAAATAAAAATTAAAAATAAATAAAACAAAACAAATGCTGCTTGGTCCTACTAGCATCTTCTCGGCCAGGAGCCAAAGTGCAGTTCCTAACTCTGTTCATGGTTCTTTGCTTATCTGTCTCCGTTTAGGAGATTAGATGAAAATCTGCATAAAACAGACCCTCATTCTCCCTGCCCCTGCCCACTCAGCCAGCAACGCCCCTTCTACTCCCTTTCCAAAGGCAGATTATAGTATCAGTCCTGGACAATGGAAGATCCTGAGATTTCCCAAAACAATGGAAAACCCAAAATATTTCCCAACACAAAACAAACAGACACCAGATCACAGGCAAAGGACAGAGGGCAGCACCTTTCTCTAACATGAGACGGGTGAGAGAATCCCCAGGACTGTAATAAAGTTAGTAATTGTCTTCAGAGGAAAAAAGCAGTGGCTGTGCTCAGCCGGAAAGGCAAGACCACTTGGCAATGCTCTAGTCTTCAGTTGATGGCTCTATGTCAAATTCTCTTAGCAGGTATTTCAAAAATTTTCCACACCTCTTGAATTACCGACCCACTGAACTTCTCCCTCGTCTCATTTCTCAGATTTCCTAGAGAAAATAAAAGCCACCAAAACTCACTGTTTTTAGCTCCCTGAACTCCGAATTTCATTCATTCATTCAATGTCTATTTAGTACCTATTGTGTGCTATGCACTTCAGTACCACTAGAGGCGCAGTGACCAGCAGAAGATGACAGCTCGGCCTTCACTGAGCACAAGTCACAAACTGGAAGACGAAAATGGCGAGCCAAACCCATCCACAGACAGACATAGCTTTCTTTGGCAGACATATTATACTTACAAGTGTTTTTTGTTTTCATTTTGTTTTGTTTTGAACACTGGGGATCGAACTCAGGGCCTTGCGCTTGCAAGGCAACCACTCTATCACTTCAGCTAAATCCCCAAACCCCCTTTTTTGGTTTTTTGAGACAGGATCTCACTGTGTAGTTCAGGCTGCCCTTGAACTCACTATGTAGCCCAGGCTGGCCTTGAATTTGTGGGAATCTTCCTGCCTCAGCCTTCCAAGTGCTGGGATTACAGGTGTGCACCACCACACCTGGCTACAATTTTTCAAAAAATAATTATTGGGGGAGATAAGCATGGTGGTGCATGCCTATAATCTTAGCACTCAGGAGGGCTGAGGCAGGAGGATCACTGCAAGTTTGAGGCCAGTCTGAGCTACACAGTGAGTTGAAGGTCAGCCTAAAGTAGGTAGTGAAATCCTATCTCAAAAAGCCAAAGTGGGGTGGAGATTTAGCTCAAGTGGTAGAGTGCTTGCCTAGCAAGCACAAGGCTCTGAGTTCGATCCCTAGCAAACTCTACAAAAAACAAAACACCATCAAAAAGCCAAAATAATGGGGTGTAACTTAGTGGTGCAGTGCTTGCCTAGCATGTAAAAGGGTCACGGTTCGATCTTCAGCACAACATACCAAAATAATAAAACTAAAAAAAATTGTCAACAATGAAAGAGTTCACAAAAAACACTAACATCCAGCTTCTTGTGAAAAGAAATTAGAAGACCTGGCAACAATGAACCTAAATAAATAGGAACAACCAGCTGTAGTTAGCTGCCCTTTTATTATTATAGTTTTACATTTCATCATGCTTTCTTTTCAGTTTATAATTTAAGCAACATACACAGTTCAAATATCAAAACACAAAAATATTTATATGGCAAAAACCTAATTCCCACAGTTTCCTGGTTCAGAGTTATTAATGCAAATTTTAACAAATATGAATATATATTCTTATTCTCTTCCTTTTCACAAAAAAGATATTATCATTCTTCCGCATCTTGTATTTTTCAATTAACAAAATATGGGTGATCTTATCATACCAGTATATATAGAACATCCTCATTCTTTTTGAAATATAACAGCATGAAATATAAATTACACACCACAAAGCATATCCCTTTAAAGTGTACAATTCAGTGAATTTTCATATATTCACAAACTTGTGTAACCATTATCAGTACTCCAGAACATTTTCCTCACCCCAATAAAAAATTGTGTTCCTCCTACCCCCAGCCTCTGGCAACAACTAATCTAGTTTCCATCCCTAGAGATTTGCCTATTCCAGAAACTTCATATAGACGAAGTTGGTATACAGTTTTTTCATTTTGTTTTGGATTTGGGGGGGGTGAGACAGGATCTCACTATGTAATTCAGGCTGGCCTTCAACTCAGCTGGCTCCTTGAACTTTCGGCAATCCTCTTGCCTCAGCCTCCTGAGTGCTGAGATTATAGGCATACACCACCATGTCCAGCTGGCATATGGTCTTATGTGACTGGCTTCTTTCATTTAGCATGTTTTCAAGGTTCATTCCCACTATAGCATGTGTCAGTACTCCTTTTCTTTTTATTAATCAATCATATCCATTGTATAAATATACTACATTTTGTAGTACCTTTTGTTTTCTTTTGTTTTTTGAGACAGGGTCTCGGTAGGAGGTAGCTCAGGCTGTCCTTGAACTCACAGTGATTTTCCTACCTCAGCCTCCCAAGTGCTGGGATTACAGGTGTGCACCACCATGCCTGACTACATTTTCTAGTATATTCACGGGCATTTCTACTGTTTCTACCTTTTGGCTACTATAAATAATGCTGCTATGAACATTTGTGTACAAGATTTTGTGTGGATGTATGTTTTCAATTCTCCTGGGTACACCCCGGTTGTGAAATTATTAAGTCCCATGGTAACTCTATGTTTCTTTTTTTTTTTGAGACATGGTCTGGGGGTATTCCAGGATAGCCTTGAACTCAGTATGTAACCCAGGCTGGTCTCAAACCGAACTTGGCAGCGATCCTCTTGCCTTAGCCTCCCAAGTGTTGGGATTAAAGGCATTTGCCACAACACAGCTTTTGCCACAACACAGCTTTTGTTTTATTTTTGAAGACCTGCCAAAACTTTTCCCAAAGTAGCTGCCCCACTGTACACTCCCACCAGCAATGCACTGGGGTTCCAGTTCTCCACCTTACTGATACACATCACTAGCTTTCACCATCATCATCTGCATGTTTAGGTTTGCTGTGGATTGCTAGCACCTGTCAAGGTTGTACCGATGTATGAAAATAGCTTTGTCCTCAGCCTCACCAAGACGGCATGCTGTCAAGCTTCTGCAGTTGAGGAGTGGGAAATGCTACCTCAGAGCAGGAGGTAGACAGTGGTAGAGCACCTGTCTAGCAAGTGAGAAGCCCTGGGTTTGAGCCCTTAAACTGAAGAAGAAAAAGATATCAGTACAGTTTTGATTGTTTTTGAGGTACTAGGGTTCTGAACCCAGGGCTTCATGCTAGGCAAGCAAGGTCTCCAGCACTGAGCCAAATCCCAGACCTTTATAGACAAGGTTCACTAAATTGCCTAAACTAGCCTTGAAATTGTTCCCCCTGCCTCAGCCTCCCAAGTAGCTGGCTTGGTGATGGCTGTAGCTGATTTATGAGCTGTAATCCCAAGACCCAGGATGAAAGAACAGCCCCTGTCTAGGACACTCTGGTCTCGTGGCAGAGAGGAAAGAACAAAAGGCAGAGAAATCCAATATCCACTCTTAAAATATCTGCTCAAACTTGGCATGTAGCACGTCTGCTCACTAACTGTGGTGGACTTATTGTGGTCAACTTGAGCCAGAACACCCAGCTGGACTGAGTCGGTGTGGTTCTGGGCGTAGAGGATCCACCTGAGGATTGTTGCCAATCCAACATAAAGGAGAAGGAGCAGAAGATAGTGGCAGGCTGTTTCCCAGGAGAAGCTCTGCTGCGGCTGGTTCTCCTGAAGGTGGCTCGGCTGCTCTCATTGCAGAAGGACCTCGGGGCCTTGCTGTCATCGAGGATGGCTGCTGTTGCTTCAGGTGAGCTCTGGTCTTCATCTCTGCTGTGAGCATCATATCCTGGTTTCAGTATAGATTTCTTCAGCCATTTAGTGCAGACACAGACCTACATGGGACAGTGCCGTGGGCTGCCAGCCCTTGATTGGATCTTTCGGGTCTCCAGTGCATAGACAGACATTCTGCACTCTTCCTCTATTTGGCTTATGAGTGAATGCTGTAACTTGTATTTGTCCTGTATTAAATCTGCTCTCTTGCAAACCACTGACTCTAGAAAGGTAGCTAATACACTGACATAAGCAAATCACACACTGAGCCCTGACCAGTGGGGTGAGGACGTGTGTGCCCCTCCCACGAGAGGGCACCACAAAGCCTGTGGCAGTGAGTGAAAACTGAAATCTCCTGACAAGCTGGCTGGGCACAGGTCCTAGGGGTTTCTCTTCCTATTCCACCTTGGTCTACACCAGTCTACCTCACTCACCTACACTGCCTGCCTGACCAGTGGATATGTGAGTCAGAACCACTGGTTCTGAAGGTGTTTTCTCGCATTCCCTCAGGGACACTCAGGTGTGCTCTATCCCAATCCCTTTTTATTCTGAGTCAGGAACTTGCTAAATTGCCAAGGCCGAAGAAGAAAAATTGCCAAGGCTGGCCTCAAACTTGCAATCATCCTGCCTCAGCCTCCTGAGCAACTAGGATTATAGGTAGGTGCCACCAAGCTCAGCTCATGGACTTCTCTTCCTTTTCCCCTCTCATTCCTTCAATCCTCATCTTCTACCTCTTCCTCATAGCATTTTACACTGCTCACTCTCCACTGCCTGCCCTCTCCTGGCCACCTCCACTTCACAACTGACATTCTGGAAAAGGTATCACAACTCAGTCTTCTCTCACATTTTCCTCAGCCCACGACTATGCAGGTTCCACTTTCAGGGTCACCAAGAATTCCCCTGCCTCCACACCTAATGGACACAGCTCATCTCTAGCCTCCACGACCTCTCCGAAGCCATCTGACAGAGTGTGCCACTGCTTTTTGAAATGTTTTCTTCCACTGTTACCATCCTGGTCTGCCTCTCTCTCAGGCCATTCCTGGCTTCCTCTGACCCTCCTAGAAATGCTTGCATCCTCAGGGTCTGTCTCAGACCTCTTTCCTCCAACCTCCGTACATGTCGACAGGCAATCTCATCCACCGCCAGGGCTGAATGCAGGTGACGTTTTCATCTCACATCACGTTCCTGAGCTCCAGAACCCTAAAGCCACTCATCTAACTCAGGAGTTCTCTAGGTGCCCACACTCCCAGACCAGTTCAATCCAACTCATTCTTCCTCCCGGGGTCGCCGGCTAGGTGCACAGCACACTCTTCTATTGGTTGCTCACAAGAGATTCTAACTTATCTTTGACTGGTTCTCTCTGTCTCTCTTTTCTCTCTCTGTGTGTGTGTGTGTGTGTGTGTGTGTGTGTGTGTGAAAGAGAGGATGGAACCAAGGGCTTCCAGCAGGGCAAGCAAACACCCTATTGCTGAGTTAAATTACATCCCCGCCCCTAATCTTTTTTTTTTTTCTTCTTCTTCTTCTTCTTTTGAAACAAGGTCTTGCTAAGCAGTTCAGGTTGGCCTTGAATTCATCATGTAGCCCAGGCTGGCTTTGAACTTGAAGTGATCCTCTTGCCTCGGCCTCCCAAGTGCGGGAATTACAGGCATGTGCCACCATGTCCAGCTCCCCTAATCTTTTTTATTTAACTTTTTTATTTAATTTTCAAAGGATGTTATATCTTTCTCTCTCTCCCTCAGCACAATGCTAAAATCTATCACAACACAAAAACCTGGAAAAAGCCTAATTGTTTTCCTCTTGGCTATGCTATTTTTTTT
>PVJO010011735.1:0-60597 GCA_004026905.1 Hystrix cristata
TTGTGTTAGTGTTTATTTGATCTTTCATGTCCCTTAATACTAGTTTTATGTATTTAGGTGCACCAATATTTGGTGCATAAATATTAATGATTGTTATTTCTTCCTCTTGAAGTTTTCCCTTGAGAAGTATGTAATGGCCGTCTTTATCTCTCTTGATTAGTCTTGGCTTGAAGTTTACCTTGTCTGAGATTAGGATAGCGACCCCTGCTTTTTTTTGGGTTCCTGTTGCATGAAATGCTGTTTTCCATCCTTTGATTTTCAATCTATGTATTTCCTTTTGGGTTAGATGTGTCTCTTGTATGCAGCATATTGCTGGATCTTCTTTCTTGATCGGGAGGTTTCTGATTGGTAATTTAATCTGTTATTATTGGCCTGTTCAGATTTTCTATTTCTTTATAAATCAGCATTAGTAGGTTATATATATCTACCAATTTATTGATTTATTCTAGGTTATCTGATTTATATGATCCTTTGTACTTCTATCATATGAAAAAGAATAAACTACTTAGAAATAAATTTAACCAAGGAGGCAAAATAGCCATGTACTGTAAACTACAAGATATGGATGAAAGAAATTTAAGAAGACACAGATGGATTGAATGATGTCCTATCTGCATGGATTGGAAGATTTGAAATTATTGAAATGCCCATACAGTCCAAAGCAATCTACAGATTCAACGCAATCCCCATCAAAATTTATATGGCACATTTCACAGAAACAGAAAAACAATTCTAAAACACATAGAACAAGAAAGACCCTAAACAACCTATGAGAAAGAACAAAACTAGAGGCATCATCAGAAGAACAATACTGATTTTAATTATATTACAAAGCTATAGTAATGAAAACAGTATGGTAATGGCAAAGAAAAGAAAGAAGGCAGGCAGAGAGGATAAAAGGGAAGGAGAGAGGAATTCATAGACCAGTGGAACAGAATAGAGAACCCTGCAAATGTGGTTAACTAACCTTTGACAAGAGTGTCAAGAATATACAATTGGCAAAGAATAACTCTTTGATAAATGATGTTGAGGAAAATGCAATTCCATATGTAAAAGAATGAAACTGGCTTCTTGTCCTATATCATATGCAAAAGTTAACTTAAAATGGATTATGGTTAAATGTAAGACCTAAAACCATAAAACACAGAAGAAAACACACCAGAAATTTTCCTTTACATTGATCTTGGCAATGATTTCTTTTTAGATTTAATACTAAAAGCACAGGCAGCCAAAGCAAAATAAATAAATGAATAAACAAGTGGGGGGTGCATCACACTATAAAACTTATGCACAGTTAAGGAAAAATTAACAAAATGAAACGACAATCTACGAAATGGCAGAAAATATTTGTAAGCCACGTATAGGATAAGGAGTTAACATCCAGAGTATATAGGAATCTCATACAACTCGACAGCATAAATAAATAAAATAAACCCCAATTTTAAAATGGGCAAATGGCATGAATAGGCATTGTGTTTATCAGCTTTACCATCCCTGAGCCAGAATACCCACCACCCACGGTTTAGAGGAAGAGAGATTTATTGGGCCTGTGGTTTCAAAGGTTTCCGTCCACGGTTGGCTGGCTCTAGACATCTGCAAGACCATCCGCCCAACCTGACCGGTGCTGGCTCTAATACCCACCAGGGCAGTGTTGTAAGCACTCGGGGATCTTACTCCGAGGCAGCGTCTGCTAGCTGGGGGACTTCAGGCTCTTGGGATGAAGCAGCAGAGCCGCTACAAGGAAGAGCTACAAAGCCATGTACCAAGCATAGCTTGAATGTTGACTGAGTGAACGTGGTGTCTTGCATGTATTTGTTCTGTCTTCCAAATGGCATGTGAATATTGGTATGGCAAAAGATGCAAATGTAATTTTCAATGTAAATGAACTCATAGTAGTTTTTTCATTAAGTGTTTCTCAATGAATGGATTCTATATACGAATGTTCAGTAACTCTCACGTGGGCATCTTTGTACTAGAATATCTTGGAATGATTACCCCCATTATTTGCTTTTCCACTCAAACTCTGAGTTCTTTGAGAAAGTTTTATTGACTCCAATTGACAATGATCATCTCTCCTCTGAAATTCCTCTTGTCCCCTGTTCTGATTTGTTCTTTTGTCTCCGTTGAGATCTTCTCCCCTCAAGTAGATGAGACTCTCGCTGAGGACCAGGCCTTCTTTTTCTCTCCCAAAATGCTCCGTCCAGTGAGTGGCTGGTTACCGTTTCTGCAGGCTTCTTTCAGTCACAGTGTTACGGAAGCCCCTCAACTTACAGAAAGTTTCCATTCTAAATTTTTAGTGCTTTTCCTAAGGCAATTTTTGCAAGTCTAAAATTAGTACCTTTTAAAACTCATTTGGGTAGTTTTTCATTTACAAGCAAACATAAATCCCATCTGTTTTGTTGGGCAAAATTCCCCTGCATTGCTGTGGATCAAGACTGTTTTTTTTTTTTCACGAGTGTTGGTAAGTTTGTAAGTAGAGAACCTTCTATACACCACACACCTTCACTAGATTGTAGACACATTTTGCTCTATGCCTGAAACATGATTCCAGTTTCATTACTTCACTTCAAACTGCTTTCTCTTGCCATATGCTCTCTGGAAATTATTTTTCTCATTGTTCATAAGTCCTAAGTTTGTTGACTCTAGAATCCAGAAAAAGCAAAAACGAGCCTGTTAGGAGGCTATATGGCAGCGTCGGCCTGGGCTGAGTTTTTTCTGGGGAGTGATAAATGGAGTTGGTTCCCCGTGGGTTAGAGGGCACCCAACTTCAAATAACTACAACATCCGATAACAAAGTTTTTCTCCATCATTTGCAATCCAAACACTAGGAACACAGCCCCGCGGACCCCTCATCCTTCATGTTCAATTGTAAATCCTGATTAAATAGCTTGCAGGTGTCAGGATTAAAGTAGATGCAGTGGGAGCCTAAACAGAGGGCCAGCTGGGCTCCTCATTTGCCAGTCCGAGTTTCTTCTTTGTTTTGAAATTGTTGACAGTACAACTGAAAATGTTCCTCGGGGTCCAGACTGAGTTAAATAACAAGCGGGATGAGTAAGAGAACAGCTGTAGATATTTTTCTGTGTTTAACATACCTGCCTTGTTGATTTATAGGAAGCCCCCATGTAATGTACATTTTGTAATCCAAAACATTTAACCTCCACAGCCACGTCTGTGATAGAGACATCAGACACAGGAAAGGTCTTGACGGGCCTTGAGTTCCAAATGGGACTCTTCCCCCTCAAAGGCAAAGAGAAATGATAGAATAACTAGATTTTATTATTCAAATGACAGTGCTGTTGTGTTGGCCTCATATGATACTTGTAATCAAACAGAGAGCAGGGAGGCCTGGCTAGGACAAGGCGTCCGCTCTGCACTGGCTGTGTGACCCATCCCCTGGGAGGGACCAGGACAGCAGCCTCCATGGACCCAACAAACCGCACACGGGCCTGGGGCCACTTCCGTATTCCTGTGGGCATCGTGAGTTTAGGGACCGTGTGGAGTCCTTGCGATTGGTCCAGCCTTGTGCTAAGCCAGATCGAGGTGTTAGGGGACCTCAGAGCGGTGGCACTAAATGAGTTTGAATGGCAAAACCTAACCACTGCTGTCAACCTGTTGTCTTTATGGCACTGGGATGGATGCCAACCTGTGACTACCACTGTAAAGCAGTCCCTGTGGCTACGGTGGGGGCGTGGCTTCCCTACCCAGGACGCTCCACTCTGATGGACTCGTCAGTCCAGTTAGGCTCACTCTGCTGCCCTTGCTAGGGGCAGGATCCTGGCTAGTAAAATATGAGAGGAAGACAGCCAGCTCTCAGGTCTAAAAATCGACACAAGAAAGACAACATCTTCCTTCCTGTGAACATTATCTTGTCCAGATGCGAAGGTAGAGCTGACCCACTGGCCAGGGTACCCCGGAGCCCAGTCTGCTTTGGAGCGTCTGCCTGTATGACAAAGTGGATTTGCAAATTGTTTTAAACCAGTACAACACTCACCTTTTTTCTGACTTGCAATCAAAAGCAATCTAAGTAACATAACTTCTCTTTAAACATGCTACCTTCTAAAAACAAAGGAGAACAGGATGTCAGGGAACCTCGAAGCAGCAGTAGGAGCAAACAAATTTGATTATAAAGCCTAAATCTTTTATTTGGAGCAGGGAGATTAGAGAGACTAAGATTGAAAACTTGACCTTAACAAAAAACAAGCAAATCTACTTTGTTTATTTCTTCAAATGCAGAACAACTTGATGATCATATTTGCACCTGAGATTTTCAATTGATTGGGCCTTCCCGAGGGGTCTCAGGTACCCAGGAGCTCCTGAGGTAGATGGGGCCTCTGCGCAGGCCCTGCACAGCCCAAGCCAAATCTGACCAAAAGAATTAGCAATGTGAACGCCTACAGGATCCTCCTGGAGTCAGGACCTGGGCTTCCGAAGGGTGAGAGTCTAGTTCACTCTAGAAATGATGGAGGGCTCATTTCCCACCCAAGGACAACCCGGGGACAACCCCTGATACGCCCCACAGGCCCTCATTCTTGGCAGACCTCTTGGCAGTGTGGTGAGGTACTGTGGAAACAGAACTCCTAAGAAACTAACATTAGAAGGGACGATGCTTTTGGGAGTGGTGAGGCACTGGATTCATACTACATACTCTTAACCATTCATTTATGAGAAGTATCTTACTGTTTTGCTAGGGGCTACAAAATGCACACTAAGAAAAGCTGGAGATGGCCTGCCAGGGTCCTAAAATGTTCCCAGGCACATGCAAGGTCTACAGATGTGGTGTGAACCATCCAGAGCCTGCCGGTCTAATGCTCAAGCCCACACTTCTTTAAGTCCAAGTGATTCTCAGCCATCTAACTCTAGCTTTAGAAATGTCAGTTCATAGCCATTGCTTGATAGATATTACCTGATTTAATACAGCATTCTGTGAGGTATGTATTATTGTTATTCCCAGTTTACAGATGAGGGATTTCCTTATCACATAGATACAAGGCAGACTTAGAACTAAGACCAGTGTTGTTGAGACTAAATGTGGCCTTGAGGGCTCCACCCACAAGACCCACAGACAGCATCCTTATCCCCAGAGGTTGGTGCTTTCAAGAAAGTGGTCCTGGGTCACTGTGAATAAACCCACAGCATGGCTGCCTGACGCCAGCCTCACACCCGGACCCACCTCCAGTGCCCACACCCTGATCGTGGCTCAGACCAACCCTCAGGATTCCCTGAGGAATTCAGAGGATGGGTAAACTTTTTTATTTACTTGGGCACATTTTTCAATTTTAACATGGTATGGTGGAAAGGGCAAGATACAGGGGCATTACCCATCACAAGACCTGGGCTGATACAGCAGCCACCCTCCTTATCTGTGCTTTCAGTTAGCCAGGTCTACTATAGTCTGAAAATAGTAAGTGGAAAATTCCAGAAATAAACAGTTCCGAAGTATTACACTGCACACCGTCCCGAGCAGAATTATGAATGCTCGTGCTTTCCTGCACCTTCCCATCTGGGACAGGGATCATCCCTTGGTCCAGCGCACTTCCTGTATAGACGGCTGCCTGTATTGGTCCATTTTCGGTTGCTAAGAACACCACCCCACAGACTGGGTACCTTACAGAGCAAAGAGGTTTATTTTGCTCATGGTTCTGGAGGGGTAAAGTTGGGGTTAAGTCTCAACATAGGAAGTTGGGAAGGGACACACCCCCCCAGAGTCAAGTCACCTCTTAGTCACTTAGCAACCCTCTCAGTCAGCAGGTGAACTGCTGTGGTACTGGTATATTGTTATAATTGTTCTGCTTTATTTTTAGCTGTCATTGATCTGTCACCAAACCTAGTTTACAAATTTAAATTTACCATAGCTTTGTGTGCATAGGAAAAAGCATAGTACATAAAGGGTTTGATGCTAAATTTTTAGTCATTTACTGGGGTTTGTGTCGCACACCTCGGGACGGGAGGAAACTTCTATGCCTGACTTCTCTGTGCCTCAATTATGTTTCCCCCACAATCGAGGAGCAGCTCACGAGTGTGAATCTCCACATCTTCGTGACACAGAAAGGGTCATTGGTGGTTACAACACTCCAGATAAATCCCAATCAAGGAAAAATTCCTGAATTTATTTTATTATGATTTGCCTCTTTAAAAAAAATGAGGAAATAAGGTCAAGGAAATAAATTCAGAGAACCTCTATCCCTGTTAAACTAAAATATAGTTGAGATACTTTTTCCTTATTGGCTAAACATCATGAAAATGGTACTGCTTTAAGGCCAAGGTTACCATACTTTCAGGCTGAGTGACAAGTGTCTCGGTTTCCAGGTTCACTTGCCCTTCTCATTTCCCACAACTGTCAGCTCTGAGCTTGTTGCTCTCGCTGCTGTCCCAGATGAGTATTAGATAGATCGACAGATGATGGATGGATGACGGAAGGATGGATAGATAGATGATGGATGGATGGTGGACAGATAGAAGATGGATGGATGGTGGATGATGGATGATGGATAGATGAATAGATACATGATGGATGGGTGGATGGACAGATAATGCTTTACAGATTAAAAGTTTTCACCACCATGAATCCTCATGTGAAAACTCTGCAGTAAATATTATCCACATTTTATAAGTCAGAAAACTGAGATTCCAGTTTCATGTGGTAAAATGACAGGAACCAACCTATCTCTCTCTTTCCTTTCTTCCTTCTTTCTTTTCTCTCTCTTGCTCTCCTCACTCTCTTTCTCCTTCCTTCTTTTCTCTTTTTCTCTTTCTTTTTTCACTTCCCTCCCTGCATTAAGCACCCATTTCTCTAGCCCCAGCTCCCTGGCAGTTGGGTGCTAGGACCTCGGGAGTGTCCTCCCCAGTCTGACTCTGAACCAGGACCCCCTTCCTCCCCCCGCCTTGCCCCTGCAGGCTCCTGCCCTCTGGCCACACCTTCCAGACCAGGACCTCTGCCCGGACCATGGGGCAGCTGCTGCAGGACGTCCTACCTTTAAGCCATGCGCATCTGGTTCCCGGGTCCCCACCACAGAAAGTCCCGCTGTCTGGAGACAGCCCGTGTCCCCTCAGCCAGGCTCCTGTGGGCCCTTGTAGAAAGCAGGCGACTCCCACTTGTGGGGCACCCACCCCAGGCACTGCCCGGCAGGCAGAGGCAGAGCCGCGAGGCCTGGCTGCACCACAGCTGGTACTGCCTCTGCTTCTCAGAGCCCCAGAGGGAGAGGTGGCCCAACTGACAGACAAGGAAGCTGAGGTTAGAAGAGGTGACCAACATACACCCAAGGTCGTGGTTACTGGTGTACAAACCAAGACAGAACTTAGGTCTACTCTCCAAAGCTCGAATCTTCGGCTCTAAGTAAGGAAATGAAATACTGTAAGGCATATATGAAGGCCTTCCCAGGACTGCTCCTTGGACTCCACTTCCTCTGAAAAGGGAACATTGAATCTTTGAGTTGGAAAGGAAGCTTCTAGAAGGAACGGCCCGAAGCCCCCACTCTCCAGCTTGTGACTAACCAGGATGGCCTGTAACTTGGCGAGTCACTGGCCAGGTGGTGGCAGCATCCGGGCCCTCTAGAAAACGCCTCTCTCACTGGAGCCCAGTGAGTTGTCCCCTCAGTTAAAAAAACACAGGCAAGATTTTGCTTTCTTGGTGGAATATTTACTTCTTTGACTCCATCACCTCGACCAAGCCTCTCTCCTGAGACCTTCCCAGTCCTCGGTGTCATCGGCCTGAGAGTCTTCTGTGTCCCAACAGTCTCCAGCGCCCCCAGAAGCCACGAGTGTCCCCATCTTGGTGCCTGGGTGATGAGGACTGTGTCCCAGGTGCCCAAGCAGAGGTCACAGGAAGCCCCAGAGCCACCAGGCTCAGCACTCCTGTGTGACCAGCATTCCCAGAATCACTTTACTTCAGGGGCCAAAGATCAAAAATTTTATGGGCGCTTTGGGATTCCTCCCCACCCATCTGCCCTTTCATCTGCACACCCACTGCCCAGAATAGCAAACAGCTCCCCGCTCCTGAGCTCTTTCTCCAAAGACTTCACAGCAGGAAAACAGAGGCTAGAAATATTTCACAAGCTTGGCCACAGCTGTCTGCAGCCCACTGGAAAGCTTCTGCGCAGAAAATCCCCCTTTAAAGCGCCAGCCACCTCTTTGGCTCTGCTCAGAAAGCGGCTGTGTCACTGTCCGCCTGGGGGCCTCCTGCCCGCCCGGGTCTGTCCAAGGCAAGGTCAAAGCACCCCTGCTTAATGGCCAGGTCACATCAAGGGGAAGAAACTTCTAGACCTCCGTGACTGAGCCCTTCCCCGGATGGGAGCAGGGCCTGTTGCTTCTTATTCTTCTCCCACGGACCGAAGTGAATGTGGGCTCGGGGGACCTGGCGCTCACACCTCCCTTTCCAGACAACACCCTGGCACCCAAGACCCAGGAATCCATGCCAATTCCCTGAACCTGTCCCCAGGCCCGTGAAGGTCTGTCCTCCCAAGACCAGGCACCGTGCACACTCCAACTTCACTGCAGCAATGGGTGCGGGCATGGCCAGGACGTGCAAGGCCTCTCGAGGCACAAGACAGACCCAGGGAGGAAGAGAGAGCAGCAGGCCAAAGGCCAGGCCTGGAGTCAGCCTGGTGCTGGAGCCAACTGAAAGAAGTCCGAGTTAGGAAAGCACATGGATCAAGGCAGGAAAACAAAAAATATTCCATGAAAGAGTCTTTCTGCTTGCTTTAGAATGTGCAACATTCAGACACATGATTTGTGGGATTTCTTTTGCTTCCCACACAGCTGTTAGGAGTGGGCTTGAATCAGGACTCGTTGCAGAGTAAAGAAGGAGCAAGTTCGTCCATTCATTCATTTGGCTATCAGTTACTTAACTTCCGGCCTGTGTTAAGCACTGTGCCAGGTGCTGGGTATACCTGGTGGGGAGGTGACGCCCAGCGGATGGAGAAAGCCGTGCAGATAGAAAGAAGGGTGCTCTGAGAGCCGGGCAGGATATGGTAGGAGGGAGCCCTGATTGTTCAGTGGGTGGGTGGTAAAACCTGGCTCCATCTTCGGATCAGCTTTGACTAATAGTAACGCTGAGAGGCCTGAGTCAAGCAAATGAATGAATTCCGAGAAATCACATGGTCTCTTTACCCTGGCGTGGTAGTCAGCTCTGGGAGACCAGAGAATTAGGTCCTCCCTGGACTCCGTGTCATCTAGAGAGGTACCTGGTGTATATGCTACTATGTCTGGGACGGCACAGAGGGAGACTAGAGCCACAAGGTCAGAGTTTGGGAATGCAGAAGGAAACATGGTTAAGCCTTCTAGGTAGTCAAGGATGGCTTCACACTGGTGATAACTTTCAAACTGAGTTTTCAGGAGAAAGTAGAACTTACCAAAAAAAAAAAAAAGAAAGAAACACGGAGTGACATTTCTGGGTAGGGGAAGCAGGGGCCAAGGCATGGGGGCATCGAGTGCAGGTGAACCACACACGACCAGCACGCCCTCCACAGCGGATGGGTGAGGGTGTTGGATGTAATTGGAAGTCAGCGGGCCTCGCCTCACAGGCTGAGGAGGCTGATGGCTCCAAACCAGGAAACCTCGAAAATGGCCATCTGATGACAGCCCCTGGAGACGCAAGAAGAAATCGAAGGCCAGGAGACCAAAGGAGGGCTATCTGAACAATAGAGGCCAGAGGATCTGAGGTGAGAAAACAAGGTTTTGCTGATAAGAAATGTAGATCCTGACTTGGCAGTTCTGAATGTTAAGTGCAAAGGTGATTGTTCCTGTCCAGCTCCTTCTTCGTGGCCACCCACTGGTCCTCAAGGGTCATTGTATGCGGGCAACAGTCATGGGACTGGCTGACCCCGCAGAGCTGGCGTTTGTGGAGGGCCACACGGCAGCTCACAGAACCTCGGGAAGTCGGAGGGGCAGCCATATCCAGTTTCTGCTCCAGCCCTGTCCGCCGGGTTCTTGCCACTCTTCTCATGGTTCAGATTCTGGGGTGAGTGCATCTTAATGGTGCAGCTCAGCTCACTGTCTTTCCCCTTTGCCGGGGGAAGGTGGGTCGCTCTGATCAGCAGCCCCGGGCTCCACTCCAGTCGGGAGCCATGGCATTCCCGCAGTGGTGGACAAACACCTCTGAAGGGCAGGGACTCGGGGTCCTGTTCCCTAAGCAGTCCCGGTGCCCAGACGGTGGCTAGCAGCTAGAACCTGCCTGGGGATGTCTACAGACTGCACGAAGTCACATGGCAGAAGTGACAGGCATCCCTACCCTTGTCACAGACTCCTCCTGCACACCACTACCATCTCTGCCCTCCTGGGGTGCTGGGGAGTCAGCCCAGAGCCCCCCCATGCCCCGATGTTTGGGGACTCTCAGTCCATCCTCTGCTCCTCCTCCTGCAAGTGATGTCCTCAGGCTGATCATTCAGCTGTCCCAGAGTGTTCTCCATGGAATTTATTAAGGCTGATTATAATTTCCTGTTGAAGGGATGTTTGAGATGTTTGGCTTTATTTTTCTTCAACTACTGTTTCTATTTAAAATATGAGTTCATTTCTTCCAGAAGGTATTTTTCATCGTCTTTTCTCTCCCCAGGTTCTGGCACCAGGGGCCTTCCTACCTTCCTTCCTGTTTCTGGCCCTGTAAATACTTCATTCCTGGAGAGCCGCGGCTGAGGTGGGGGGTGGGGTGTGATTACTTCACTTGTTGGCAGTTTTGCAGGCCTTTCCCCACCATCCCAGGCACACGGCAAGGCATCCACACGGGGCTGTGTTCTCTCCAATGTGAAATGTCTTAAGGCCACCATCAACTCTGTCTGTCCCCAGCCTTCAATGCCTGAGCTCCTACAGACATACGGAGTCACTGAGCTCCAAGGGAGAGCTGGTTTCCTTGATCCAGACATTAGGTTTAAATATGTGTGCAAGGAAACAAAGCAAGAAAGGGAAGGGAAGGGAAGGGAAGGGAAGGGAAGGGAAGGGAAGGGAAGGGGAGGGAAGGGTGCTGGGACCAAGGTCATAGGATGAGTTTCTTTCCCCCAAATAAGAAGGTCATTCTTCAGAACTGCTGTGAGCACCAGCCCTGAACGGCATCCAGAGAAAAGATACTGCAGAGAAACTGGTTCTGTGTTCAACCGTATGGGATTTGGCAGAAGGTAGCTTTTATTCACTGAGAAGAAGAAAAACCACCTCTGGCTTTCTGTGATCTGCCCCTTGTGTCCAGTGGCCAACAATGCAGATGAAACTTATGTTTCAAAGCATTATTTTGAGGAAGGAGAAGGAGGGGGGCTTTGATAAACCTGTTAGATGAAGACAGAGATTGGCAGGCCACAGCCCACCAGCTAAATAAAGTTTTACTGTGACAGAACCGTGCTTATTTACGTATTCTTTATGGCTACTTTGGAGAAGCCTAAATTACTTTTTTTTTTTTTCTTTTGGTGGTGCTGGGGATTGAACTCAGGGCCTTGTGCTTGCAAGGCAAACACTCTAATCACTCAGCTAAATCCCCAGCCCCCCTAAATTACTTTTTAACTTACCTTCAACAAAAAAATAATTTGCCAACCCCCAGGTGAGAAGGACAAGAGGTAGTTGATTGGACACTATGGCAGAAGCCCAAACCTGAGGGGCAAGCCCATCCCTCTGGGACGCTGGGGTCCTCAGGCACTGGAGCGTGACCCTTGGCACCCCAGGAGGAGGGCAGTGACCACTGTGGGAATGTTCTAGCTGGTATGAGCTTTCTTGCTGCTTTCTGGGCTCCAGCTCAGAACAGGTCTTACTTCTCAGCTCTTACAGTTGTTGTGAAGTCACTGAGCACGGAGAAGCTAAGAGCCCCATGGACCCCGGATTCCAGACCCTTCCACGCTCACCACCCACTTTGGAGACACGACCAGGTGTTTAGTCTAAAGACAAAGTGGCAACTTAGCAGGAAGGGTCCAGCCACCCAGAATGGACCGTGAGTTGGTGCTTCGTGTTATCATTATTTCTAGCTTTCTTACATATGTTACCAATAACTCATTACTCTCTAATAACTCATTACTCTCTAGTGGCTATTCACTAGCTTTTACTTCAGCGAGGTTAAAAATAACCCCGAAATTTCTCAACCTGATCCAACAGAAAGTGCCAGAAAGACAAAGGTCCAAAGAAATCTCACTTCTGCCTTGGAAGTGACTCAGTTCCACTCGAGGTCCCATCTGCCTCCACAAACAAGAGAATGAGTCTAAGGTTTACCATGAACATTCATTACAAAAATGGGCACGAAACTGCCAGGACATTCCCCAGAGGCCAGTGCGCTCTCCTTCGTCCGTCTGGTCCTGCACACCGCCAGCAGGCCAAGCCTCTCCATCTCTCCCTCTGCAGCCCTCGCACCCTGCGCAGCTCCTGCAAGAGCAGCAGACCCCAGGGAGCCCCAAACACACACAGGTCATTGTGCTGATGTGTAGGGGACTCTCAAGGGACAACCACAGTCATCTTGCTCTTTAGGTAAAATGTTTGCTCTTTGGAAGACACTGTATGTTTAACCACCAGAAATGCTCCTAGTTTTAGGTCATCCCCACCCCTAACAATCCCCAGAGATAGGGCCCATTCCAACACCATTCAGCTCTTCTCCAAGGCTGACTCAGGGCACAGCTTGGCCTCAGGGCTGCCTGTGTCTTCCCAGGGCTGAGAGGCAGACTCTGAGGGCTCCTGGTTAGGGTGCCCCTTTCTGCTTCCTGCCTCCATCCTCACCAGTCACGGGGCATTTCCGCTCGTCCCGATGCTGAGGCCTCTAGGAGAGCTGAGGGATATTTACTCCAGGGCTGTCTATCAGAAGGAAATATCACCACCCAGTCCCAGGAGGGGGATGACTCCATCGTGCCTCTACACGATGATTAAAATGTGTAGCAGATCTGCTGCACTGAAATCAAGGTGTTTGCCATACAGTGAAGTCAAACATACACGAATAAAATAAGCGAGTTTGACTTTTACAAAACATATGTGCAGAGGCATAAGGAAGAGGGTGAAAATGAAGTGAGTTCATGGTAGTTTCTTCTGGTGAGATCGTATATGGGTTTTACTGTCTCTCCTATGTACTTGTGAATTTTCTTTTAGCGGTATTATTGATATTTCAAAATTTCCTAAAATATACAGTGTTATTTCACATTTGAGTAAAACGCAAAAAAACGAAAGCCCCAAAGACAAAAATGGCCTCTTTCTCCAACACAGACACATAAATAAAGACAGCAGACCATGTCCTACGTGGGCTGCAATGTCACTTTCACAGGGAGACAGTGGAAGACGCCCTAAGTCTCGGTCGTCCTCTCCTCTGCGTCAAAGACTGCAGTTTATGGGCTCTTGCATGTGGGATGTCAGCCAGAGGCCCGGCAGAGACCAGAAAGCTGCTTTCGTGCTTTCGTGTGGCTCACTGAAGTCTCAAAGCCAGCATAGGATTCATCTTCTTGCTCTCGGTCATGTCCTCCGTTCTGGTCTTCCAAACATCCTCTACCAAGAACTCTGACTTTGTTCAGCCCCTCTTGCCCCTTAGCTCTGACATGGCCAGTTTTCCTGTCGCCAGTCACACCCTAGATGACAAATGAGTGTGCTGGTCCTTCAGCAAAGGGAGCATTGCGTCACCAGCTGGAAGGAGCCTCCCCTGGGACTTGGGAGACCCACGATGTCCTGTGCAGTGTGGGCCTCGCCTGATGGCCTGAAGTCCGTGAATCCAGCTTGTTCATAGCAGCAGTCAATAAAAGCCAGTGAGTCTGACAAGAACGGTGCAGAGTCAGGTGTAGAAAGTACAGCTGAGGGAAAGAAAAGAGATCGTCAACACAAGGTAGGTGGTGTCTTCAGTCTGTAAACATCCTTAGAGCAACCGCTCCCTTGATGGAGGGAGTGGAGTATGTTCTGAGGTGAACTACTGTTTTCAGACCTCTTACAGCGGTCTCTCCGGGTCTCTGTTACAACCTTCACCACTTTCTCTCTGGTGTTGTGATACGGTGCAAAAATATAAACCAGACCAATGCTGTCCCTCTAGCGAGGAAGCGGAGGTTAATCATCGCGACTCCGGGGCAACTCATAGCTGAGTAATCAAGACAGAATCGGGCATCAGAGAAGGCTTTCTAGCCAGACATAGTGGCACACACCTGTAATCCCAGCACTCTGGCAGACTGAGGCAGGAAGATTGTGAGTTCAAATCCCGCTTGGGCCACTTGACTTAGCCAGACCTTATCTCAAAAAAATAAAAATATAAAAGGGCTGGGGAAGTAGCTCAGTGCAATAGTCCTGAGTTCAACCCCCAGAACAGCAGCAGGAGGAGGAGGAGGAAAAGGAAGAGAAGGAAGAAGACGGAGGAGGAAGAGGAGGAAGAAGAGGAGAAAGAGGAGAAAAAAGAGAGGAGGAAAGAGGAGGGGGAGGAAGGAAGAGGATCCCAAACTATGGAATAGACTGAGCCACACAATGAAGAGAATTTAGAGGACCCAGAGTTCAGATATTTCACTGAAGCTTCCTAAAACTGAAAGTCTGGGGTGAATTCTAGAAGCAGTGAACAATATAAATTGCAGCCTGCGGAACCCAGCTGCCCTGGAGAGCTATATTTCATGAGCTTTTCACCACAACAGCTTTCATTTCCGATCCGCATTGACTTAAGCCCTGCCTCACCTTCGAGATCAGTGTGGACCGGAACGACGTGGGAACAGTCTCTCATACAGAAACAAGAATTTCAGCTCAGGTGTCGGCTCACAGACCCAGCTCCCGCCACCTCCAGGTTGGCCCAGCTGCCCGGACAAGAGGAAATGCCCGCTGACAAATGGGCGGCCTTCCTTCTCCTTCCCCTTCCCAATCCTGAGCGGAGTTGGGAAAGTGTATCAGCCGGCGTCCCTCAACCACAAAGCATTTGTCCAAAAGCCCAGAACTGTGGTCAGTGCTGCTTAGGGCATTTCTCGAGTGTCAGGGACTTGCCAGCCATTCAGAGCCAGGGAATGGGCAGACTCCCAGGGAGGACACATCACCCAGGAGGGGGCGCCATTCTCTGTGGTCATAGACAGATGAGCCCTGCGCTAGGTCTACACTCAGTCCACCCCACACAAGGATCCTTGTTGAAAGAAAGCAAAGGGACAGAAAGGGCCAAGGAGTGAGATCTGGACTCACAATCTGAAACCCTCTCAACGACCCTGGGTAACTGTGCCCTCACCAACGCCTCCTGTGGCCGAAGTGAATATGTGGGTTGCCAGGGTGGGTGAGAGCAGTATTCGGAGACAGGCAGCCCCGGCTGGAGCCCTTCTGCATAAGCCACCTGAACCTCAGTTTCCTCAGCTTCGACGGGATGGAGATAACTCATCAGAGGACAGCCAAGAGGACCGAGACAAGGCGTTTAAGGTCACCTGGAGCAGAACCTGGCACAGAGCAAGCCTGCCGCATATGGCAGTTATTATCGTTCTCATAAAATTATAAATTTCTGGGAATTCTTCCAAAAAATTATTGACTACTAAGATTACGGATTTTTTAAGCTATAGCTCCACCCTCTTTTCTTTAAAACCACCTTTGCTGTCTACAGGAATCCTTGCAATTAAGCTCAGGTACCTAGTTAAATCAGTAACACATTCGCCAAGTCCATGTTCTCGTTTTATTTTTTAAAAGTCCCACCCCCAACAAACCCTCAACAACAAACCTCTCTTCTTACCTCGAAAACAAAGCCTAAGATTATTTCTATTAAAAAGTGATTCCATTTGTGTTCGGGTCACAGAACATCCCAGCTGGCCTCCCTGCCGAAGATCTCATTTGTAGTTACCGGACTGGACCAGCTGATACCGTGGAGGAGGCTGAAGGGGCCGCGGGAGCATTGTTGTGGTTTGGCTAAATGATGATCAGATGAAATGTTGTTGGTTGGGTCTTACTGAGGATGTCTTCACATTAGAGTTATTTGCAAACACAAAAAAGCAAAGCAAAGTGCAGGCAGCACAGTTTGGTGTTTTTCTCATGCCTGTTTTTCATTTTGATATTATATCATGAACAGCTGTAAGGATAATGTTAATTGTCCCTTCTGGGAACATTAATCACAAGAGTTTACTTATTATTTGGTTTAAGTATTTAAAAGTTAAAGCATTTCCTAGCTGTCACCATCAAAATATTTCTAATATTGCAAAAGGACAATTATTTCAGAGAGGCTGTTCTGAGGAAGTAACCAATGTTCTGTGGGGTTTTTGATGCAACTGAAAGGCACGTTGGGAATGGTTCTCTTGCATCAAGAACCAAAAATTTTGGCATATTAAAATGGAGCTGGAAATTCCAAGAAAGTGTGGATGGTCAACTTGAGGGATGTCGATACGATAGAAGCCCTGCAGTTTCTGCAGCGCTAAAACCAAACGAAAGAAAACCTCATCTAACAGTCATATAGAACTTTCCGAAAGTATGTTATGGTTGTACCTCAACCTCACAATTATCCTATAAATTAGGCATTTATAATGTTACAAATTCACTGATGGGGAAACTGAGATACAAGGACAAACATTTTTGGGTTCCATCAGTAACGCGTTCTCTTATCCTGTGCTCCCCCCTTTTCTGATTTTGCTTTCAAATTACAGTTTCTCAGTTACAGTGCAGTGAGTGAAACCGATTAGCCTGTGAGTGCTCCTGGGGAGTGAGGGCCTTTGCTAGTTGAAAATGCACCCTAAAATCTGACTCCACGTTTCTCAGATCCACAGTCCCTGTCATCAAAGCTTTTCTTTCATGGGTTAATTGTGACAAGTGGAGAGCGTGGAAAAGAAATCTGCCCATCCCGTGTGGAGCTGAAAAAGAAATTATTTAAAGTAAATTTTAAGAGCGATATGGCAAAGTGGCTAATTGTGAAATTTGTCACTACAGAGCAACACTTTCAGAAAATGACTCATTTTTTTAAGAACCATTTGAATGGACTTTGCAATTTATCTTTGGGCTCTTTGGAAATGGCATTCCTGGATGCGGAGAGGTTAGGATTCTCCCTAGAGACACAGTACTGAGGAAATGAAAGAATGCTGGAGGAATTTGAAGCATGACTTTGTAGGAACTGGGCTGGGACCATCTGAAAGGACTATAAAGGATGTTCTGCACCCCACACACACAAGGACTGTGCCTCTCCTAGCATGGAGCCCTTTGAAGTCCAAACAGGGAGTTGTCCCTGGCAGGGCTCCATTGCATGTGCCATTTCTCTGATCATAAGGATGGAGCTGTTTGGTCCCCTGCAGCCTGGCAAGAAAGGCGCCCCTGATCAGATGGTGCCCATTCTTTGATCTGCAGCAGGGTCAGGGGCACCCTCTCTCGAGTCAAGGTGGCCTACAAATTTGAGTTTCCGAGCTGCAGAGATGCCATTTGGAAGGCATTTCCACTTTCCTGCTACATGGAGCTCCTGCAGCTCGTCTGTCCTGGATGTCTGGTGTGCCTCACGTGTGGCCACAGGCGGTGGATGTGAATGGTATTGGTGAGTGGCCACTGAGTCTAATTCCAGTGTCCTCACTGTCCATAAATGGTTTGGCAGCTGGCTCCATGGACAGGCTGGAGGGCAGCAAGGAAAAGAACTGGGTGATTTAGGCCAGCCTGACTCATCACTCTGGGGTTGCAATCTTGGAGGAGACACCAGCTCACTGTACCTCTGTTTCCTCATCTGCAGAAGAGGGGGAAAGATGTGTCTGTAAAAGGAACAGAGAGGACCATGGGAAGAAAGAAGGAAGGAAGGGAGGGAGGAAGGAAGGAAGGAAGGAGGGAAGGAGGGAAGGAGGGAAGGTGGGGAGGAAGGAAGGAAAAGGAAAAGAAAGGAGAATGTATGGTTCCTACAAGGTCTAAAAGAGCTCATCCGCTCCCTGTTCGACACGGAGTAATCGTGGTTATTGACATCTCGGCTCCTGCATTTTTCCTGCACCCTGGGGCTGGTCCCCCTCATGGAGTGCAGCCCTTTCTGTCTGCCACGTCACCCTCCCCACTGTGGTCTCCTCCCTAGAAGAGGACTGAGGACCAACGCCCAGGGCTCCCATGCCCCTCCTCGGGTTTAGGCAGAAGGGTGGCTGCAAATGGCAAGTGTTTGCAATGTGACAGACATGATCAGGACACAATTCCGGTCACTGAAGAGTGGCGAAGGACTTCTCAACCCTCTTCCTGCTCCCTTCGTCTTTTCCCAAGTCACCTCACTTTCAGAGGTCTTGCTTTTGTCCTTTGTTTTTGAACTTCAGAGCGAGAAATTGTTAATTTTCCTGAAGGCCAGTCTTTAGGGTTGCAGCCACTGCAAGTGTGTCTTTGGAAGCATGTGATGGGGACAGAGCTGTCCCTCACCTCTGTGCCTGAGTCCTGACATGCAGGAGCTAGGTGGGGTGCAGACAGGGAGGGGCAGTCCCTTCTCCATCCCTGTCTCTGCTCCTCCAGGCAGAGATGATGTCCAGGCTCCACTCTCTTGGCTGTTCCTCCACTTTTCTTCCTGGAAACTCTTTCTCCTTAACCTTTTCCCGGACCTTTCCTTCCTTCTGTGTCCTCTCCAGGCCTCAGCTTTGCCTTCGCCCCTTCTCTAACCCTTTATTCAATTGCAAAATTAAAGTTTCAATCCCTTCAGACTCGGAGGGGGAGAAGGAAGTGCAGTCCTGAGACCCAGGGAAATTAGGGGGCCCTTTTGTGGTCCAAGAAAATGCCATTGGCCCTGCTTAAAACAGGCTTGGGCTCCTGGCTCCCCCTTTTCCTGCCCCCAGCACCATCAATTAGAAGCACTGTTGAGTGAAATACCACTGTTTAGGGGACAAACCTTTCTTACTGGAAATCATTAGCTTTCTACTTTTTTCAATAAATTATGGTCTAAATAACCAAATAATGAATCTCTCACTAAGTAGCATAATCAATCTTCATAACGCACGGAAATACACTCTGGAAAGATTGCATTTTACTGCTGTTGAAAACCTTAGTTTCATCAAATAAAGGAACAAATTGCCATTCAGGAAATTATTCTTGGGCTAAAATATGCAATCAACACTTAGCTTCCCACCTGCACAGTCCTGGAGTGGGCGTGGGGTAATGACATTTGACATGGGCTTGTTACACTCCTGACCCAGGAGAAGGGTTTTCATATTTTCATTTGTAATGTCTGGCAGGATTCCTGAAGTAATTTTCAATTAAAGTCCCTGATACTCGTCGAACTCGAGGACATTGCCCAAAAGACGGAATAACTTCCTTAGCAGAAACCTCGTTCCTTTCGTCAAGTCTTTTAGCTGAGTGTGCAACTATTATACTCTTTTATTGAATAAACTTTACAACTCAGCAAAGCAGCAGCTTTCTGTGTCTTATCCTTTAAGTGAACACAAAATTAGGAAGAGAAGAGAGTGTCAAGTTCATAGCCTGATCAATGTTATCTCTCCCGGCTTTTTGGGGGGTGTGCTCTTTCTTCTGTATTTCCACCACATTTGTTCATTCTCATAGCTGACTCTACTTCCCCAAATGGCTAGCAGCAGGCTCGGTCAGGCAGAGTTCTCCAGAATGTTTCACACTGGACTTGGGAAGAAATTCTTTCTGCTCTGTCACATTGCCATTGACACTGGTCCAGAACTTCCCCAGGGGCCGCCATGGGGCGGAATAAGGCCACCATGCAGGGCAACCCAAAGGCCAACCCGAGAAAGCGCTGGGCATTTTCACATCCCCGGGACCGACTCCCTGCAACTCTTCCATACCCGCTCCACAGCAGGCCAGGAAACCCATCCTTGCCTCTGGTCTGAGTTAAATCCGTGCAAGGAGAATTTTTGCTGTGGTCATAGAGTCCCGACTGACACACAGGCGATAACGATATAAAGAAGTCAGTATAATTAAAAATGTTAAAAACTTTTCCTAAGTATTTGTCTTCCCTATGTATCGATTCCATCAGCAGTGTATGGCGTGTCTGCTATGGACCTGACATTTGAAATACCAAGATAGTAAAGATAATAAAATATGGCCATAGGGTTCAAGGGACTCACAGACCAGTGAGGACTGTGGAAGGACAGAGGTTATCTCAGAGGCTCGCAGGGTTGTATCATATATGAGTAACTAGCCACCCCAGGATATCCGGGATGGCTTCCTGGAGGGAAGTGTGCTCTTGCTGGGTCTTGAAGGACAACCTTGGATACAGTGCTTAACTCACAAGTTTCCTCAAGCCGAAACTTAAAAGGCTAGAAAACCTCATCCTTCGGCTCCTTCTTAATCACAGTCTATGAATCCAAAGACAGAATGCGAGCAAGACTGAGCTGACTGAGTCTAAACGTCAAAAGCACTTGGTTGAGCAGGTGACCTTAATGAGCTACAGACTCAGGGGCGAATGGTCCCTGGATTGCTGGCCTACAGGAGAGGCCCTTGGGTTTGGGAGCAAGACCATACTGTCTTCCTAGGAGCCCTCTCCAGAGGAGTTCATAAAAGTCTCCATTGCTTTCTTTGTTGTAAAGAACCACTCTCCATACAGACACATCCCCAGGGAGGGAAGACTCCACTCAATACATGGCTGTGGGACAACTGGCAATTCACACGGGGAAACATGGAGTGCAGTCCACACCCACACCAAACACAAACCAACTCCAGATGGACCAGGACCGGAACGTGAAAAGCAAAACCTTCAGAATTGAGTATAGAATATCTTTATAACCTCAGGACAGGGGTGGACAGTCAAATTTTGTTTTAAAATAATTTTAGACTCACAAAGGAATAGCAAAAATAGCACAAAAGAGTTCCTTTGTAGCTGTCACCCAACTTCTTTTGAAGTTAACATGTTTCATAAACGTGGTACAATTATGAAGACTAAGAATTTAACATTGGTTCAAACTACTAAGTTTATTTGGATTAAGGAAGGTTTTTATAGAGAGACACACAAACTCTAAACATGAAAGACTAATAAGTTCAATCATATTAAAATTAAGAATTTCCTTTCATTGAAAGACACCATAAAGAAAAGTAAAAGGGAAGAAGCAAATTGCGATCAATATTTGCAACACATATAACCAATGAAAGATTTTAATCAGAAGACAAGAAGGATAAGAAGAGTATCCACAAATTAGTAATGGAAAGCAAACTACCTAAGGAAAAGTAGGGAAAAGATACAAATAGGCATTTCACAGAATAGACATATGTGAGTGGCCAACAGACATAGAAAAACTTGCACAATCTAATTAAAAATCAGAGAAATTCAAATTAAGACTCAACCAACAATAGGCAGTTGTTGAGAAGATATGTATCGCAGTCCACCACTGGTGGGGATGTAAATTGGTGTGGTCACGTCAGAAGGCAACAGAGCATTGCTGGATGAAGCCGGTTGCTCATGTCCCAGAGTTTTGCCGCTAAAAATATGGGCTGTGCACTCACAGAAAAGACATGTACTTGCACACATCAAATGTGTAGGCTCATGAGTCTCTGGAGGCGACCCACACTGGGACATTTTGCAGAACACACCAACTTGTTGGATGGTAGAGGGTGTGACAAAATGTCTAGGGTGTCCCCAGGAAAAATGACACCCGTTCTTTCCCTTTTGAGCAACAGCTCTTCTATACCGAGGTTTCTCCCTAGTGGCACTGTTGACGTTGGGGGTCAGGTCACCATTCATTGTGGGGGACTGTCCTGTGCATAGTAGGATGTTCAGCAGCATCTCTGACCTCTACTCACTAGATGTCTATAGTTTCTGCTAGTTGTCACAACCCAAAATGTCTCAAGAGCTGACAGATGATCTTTAACAAGCAAATTTGTTGCCCAAGCAGCTGTCCAACTGCATAACAGTTGTTGGAAACCCCTAACAGACTGGCTCATCTTCAAACTTGATTTTTTTTTTTCTTTTTGAGACAGGGTCTTCCTAAATTGGGGGCAGGCTGCCCTCAAACTTGCAATCCTCCTGCCTCTGCCTCCCACACAGCTGGGATTATAGGCCTGTGCCACCACTCAGCCAGATGTGATTTTCTTGCAGCCCCCCCCCACACTTTGTTCTGAGTGCCAGGAAAGCAAAGAAAGGGGATGGAAACCACAGCAGCTCACCAGAGAGGCGAGCTCCAGGGTGCTTGCTACTTTTCCTTCCCAGGCTCCACCTGAGACTTGGAGGAGACGGCGCTGGTAGGTGGTGGTGAACTGGCCGGGTTCTCAGTAAGCCCTAGAGGGTGGTTTGACCCCAGTTACTGGGGACTTTCTTCCAAACAGAAGGTAGCAATTCCTTCACCACCTGCCTGGTGATCATTTCCAAAGAAAAAGGCAAGTGCCCCTCCACATCCTGGTACCAAAGTAATTTTTAAAGCTGTGCTCAAGGTCCTTGCACCAGGCATTGCTTGAATTAACCTGATGTATGAACCTGTCTGTGAAGGAGCCTGCGTTCTTCTAATTGTGGTAAAATAAACACAGGGCTCTGAGCCTGGAGGAGGCTGGGCTTTGTCAGGATCTGGGCTGATCTTGCCCACGTTGCCCTCACCTCTGAAAAATGAGCAAAGGACCTAGAATATGAAACTTTGCCTTCCGCAGGGGAAAAAAAAGACAGTGAAATTTGAATTTGAAGACGTTTTACAAATTGAATAGCAAAGAATCCAGGAACTCTGGCCCCTAACAGCTTCCATTTGCACACAGGTCCAAAAAGCAATCCCATCAACGGGACAGGAGGCGCACTGGGCAGGAGGAGGAAGAGGCCCACAAGCCAGAGACCAGGACAGGACTTGTAGGTGAGGTGTGGGTGAGCTGGGCCCTGCAGGTAGGGCAGGGGCTAGAAGGCATGAGGAGAGCGAGGAAGGCATTCCTGGGAAGGCTGTGGGGCCCTCTACTTTTTTTTTTTTTTTTTTTTGGTGCTGCTGGGGATCGAACTCAGGGCCTTGTGCTTGCAAGGCAAGCACTCTAATCACTGAGCTAAATCCTCAGCCCGGCCCTCTACTTCTAACCTCTATTGGTCCCAAATTATCCACTGTAGGTTGTTGGATTTTTTTTTTTTTTAATTCAAGGTCCAACTAGAAGCACACATCGTATTTGGTTCTCACATCTCTTAATTGTCCTGTACTGTAGACCAGCCTCGATCATTTTGCAGATGAAACGACTGAAGTTTGTGGTGACAACATGACTTCCCTGTTATCGCATCCCTATAAAGAAGGTGGAGCCCAGTCAAAAACCCCTCTCTCTGTGGTCAGCACTGGGTCTCCTGACTCCTGTCCTGGCCTCCTTCTACTTTCTAGAGCACATGCAGGATTCCACCATGCAGCGCATGAAGGGATGTAACCCACGCTCAGCTCCCCAGCTGAGCAAGACAGCTACAGTGACTCAGAAGAAACACTGTTCGTTCAGGGTGAAGGCTGGCCAGATGACAGAGAGGAGGGCAGCGAGAGTGACCGAGGGCTCCCGTGAGAGGGGAGAGCCAGGAAAGCCATGGGAGGCACCCCACACACCCGGCCACAGACATACAGCTCGCAGTGTCCACGGGCCGGCTGCACAACTCCACATCATAGATTGTTGACTTCGGACAAAGATTTACAAGGATTTCTTTCTTCACCCAGGAAGGCAATCATGTACATCCCAGGGAAGGAAGAGTTCTGGCCAGCTGCAGACCTCAAGAAAAAGGACAGTCCCGAGAACTGCCCACCACTGGGGGCCGGGCCATGGGGGTGTTATAATGCAGTTTTTTCTACATGGCTCCTTTTCCTAGGAGCTGCCTCAGCCAGGACAGGCCCCTGACCTCTCCGAGGCAGGCCCAAAGCTAAAAAAAGATCTCTTGCTTTTCTACAATCATGAACCTATTTGCTCAGTTTTCTGCTCTCCAAATCGGTCCAGAGGTGCTGTGTGCTGATTCCGGGGTAAACGACTGGTTAGGTGATTTGCATTCTTGGGGAAAAACCCAAAGGAGTTTAAACTGAAGGTGTCTGAGAGATGATCCAGCTCAGAACCTTCCAAGGGGGTTCTGTGAGGTTCTGGGCTCTACGGAGACGTCTGCAGACAGGGAGGTCCTGGCTTCCGCCCCGCCCCCCACCCCGCTCTCTGCGTCCCTTTGAGTTACGTATGGAGGGTCACCCACGATTTCTCTTCAGAGTGTCTACTTTTCTAAGGAAAATTGTTCTAACTGAAGGGACCTAGAAACCATGATGTTAAATGAAGAAGTCGGACTTAACAGAATATATGATTCCATTCACAGGAAAAACCTAGAATGGGCAAACCCACAGACACAGAAAGTAGTTTGCTAGCGTGTAGCGGGCTGCGGAGAATCGGAAGTGACTGGTAATAGGTACACGGTTTCTTCCAGGAACAATGAAAAGGTGCTGAAATTGGAGAGTGAGGATGCTTGCACAGCCTGATGAAAAGACTAAAAACCACTGAACCGTATACTTTACAGAGGGTGAGTTTTATACTATGTAAATTACATTACAATCTCTAAAAATTCAGCGACCTAATCTTTTCATTTTTCAGCTGAGAAAACAGATCTCAGAAAAAGAAGAAAACTACTAAAGACACACACCTGAAAGAAGCACACCCCAAAGTTAAAAGGGGGTCACCAACCAAAGCCTGGGGCTCGTGAGGGAATCACAAGTCCATGAGGAAGAGCTGGAAGAACCACCTGGGCAGGACAGTGGCCTTGTGCCCTCCTGCAGTTTTACTCATGTAGAGGAAACACACTCCTGCAGAGAACAAAGAACAGGACCTACCAGCCCACGTGCCCATGAAGGCTTCTGCCCACCTGCAGAGCAAGCAGCCCAGTGGTCCAGTCCCAGCCAGGTCCCACTGCGGCCCCTCACCCATCCGACCTCCCGGCCCTGGGTCCCAGCATTTATGCTTCATGACCACAAGTAAATGAGTTTGCCCCAGAGCCGGGCTCCCTTCCCATGTGATGCCATTGCAAATAATAAGAATGCAAGGCAGGCCCTGTTTTTATTACTGTACAGAGGTGTTTCGAAGGGGCCTCAATGTCTAGGGGCTGTGTTCTATTTTTGCAGTGACAACCTATCAGGAAAAGACTCAGAATTGCCTGTTTAAAATGCTACTGTAAAAGAGAAAGGGCTGGGCAAGGGAGAACTTTTATAGAAGAACAAAGCTAACTTTATGTTATAAAAGAGTTACATTTCCAACAGCGTCAAATAGAATCTCTCTGCATCTTTCTTCCTCAATTGTTTTAAGGCTATGGCAAAAGGACTGAGAAAATTCTTGACCAGGCCCACAGTGCGGATGAACCTGAGGTCTGGGGACAGTGTACAGACAGAGGTGGGGGCACCTTGAACCCCACCCTCCATCTCCCCTGGCAGGCAGATGTGCCTGGTGCTAAGGGCGATGCCCAGTCAGGGGGACCAGGGGAGATGTGCCTGGTGCCCAGCCTCTGGAGCCAGCCAGCACCAGGGGAGTGGGGAACATGGAGCCAGACCAAGCCAGCCCGCTCTGTGGCCCTGCTGGGACGTCTCCACGCAGCAGGGATTATGGCCAGGCCGGACTCCCGTGGACAGCAGAGGCCGATCTGCAGTGGAGAGCCCAGAGAGACAGTGAACTTCCGCCTTACTGACACGGGGGCCTGAGAAAGCGCTGGAAATATGAGAGGCGCTGCAAGGTGAGGGAGAGTTGCCAGAGATGGGATTTTTCTTTTGTTTTCACAAGCAAAGAGGGCCTGGAAGTTAATCTGAAGGAGTATTCAGGCTGCTGGAACCTCTCATACAGTCACAGCCTGGAAAGTGATGGTGGATGTGCCTTCCTCCCCTCAGATCCCTAAATTGGAAGCAACCGCTGAGAGGTGGGAACTTTCCACCCTTCGAGTGGATTAATGCCATTATGGCGGGGCCAGGTTAGTTGTCACGGGAGTGGGCTTCTCCTGATGAGAGAACAAGTTCTACCCCCTTTCTCTGTCTCCCAAGTTCACTTGTCCTTCAAACTTCCATCATGCAGTGGTGTAGCTCAAAGGCCCTCACCAGAGGCAGGCAGCATGTGCATGGGCTTCACAGCCTTCAGAGGTGTGCACCAAATAAATTTCTGTTGTTTATAAATCACCCAGTCAGCAGTATCCTGCTGTAGCACCACACTATGGACTAAGACATCAGTCATCAACATTTTGCTAAGAACTGTGAGGCACGAGGCAAATAGGAGAACCACTCACTCCAGGGAGCTTCCAAGAAGGTGGCGACCCTTGTGGTGTCTTTGGGAAGATGGGAAGATGTGCCCAGCAAAGAGAGGTGTGACAGAAAGGCCTCGAAGTGGAACATGCTATGTGAGAGCTGCAGGGGCACGCTGCTCGGCTGGGCAGAGAGAAGACCACCGGGATCTTGAGTTGGCTGATGGCGATGGAGAAAACAGTGAGGAATGTGACTCAATGTGTCATCTCCTCGGCCAGGGTTCTAAAACGTCCTCCCACATGTAACAGGGACTGACAGAGAAGTGGAAACTCCCATTAAATTCTTACCTTAAGGCCTCAGAGCCTTGCCCCAGTGGGAAGGCAATAATCTGCATCCAAATCCACACAGTAAAACCTACAATTCTAGAAATCATTGCGTGGAATCATGTATATCACCACTGGGTCCCTGGGAAGATCCACTAATATTAAGGAGTACCCCTCCAGAAATGTGGATATAGCCCAATTCACAGGACACATCAAGGAATTCTCAGGACTGGCCCACACATCCAAGCTGATTTTCCTGTGAATGTGAAAAATGGGATGAAGGAAAAGATGAAGAGCATTTTTAGACATCATGCACATGGTTTTTGAATAAACAGTGGGATGAAATCAGACTCAGCCTCCACTGGTGTCTTGACCCACAGATTGCCATCACTGTAGACTCCTACCATGACACTGAATACATCACTTGGGCCTCGTTAGCTGAATAGAAGATTCTCCTGAAAGGAAACACAGGCCCCCTGTTTGGGAGTTGGGGATGGAGAGAAAATCTGTCCCAGCCACCCCAGCTGTTATTTGGTGAGCTTCATATTTTAGTAATTTGGTGTCAATTTACACTCATTTATAAAAGTCAGCCCCCAAATTCCCACATAATTTACATGACACAATAATCCAAGAAGTTCCAAAGAGTAAATGCTTCTTTTTCCACTGAAGAGGACAATCGAGGCAGTGAGAGTAAGAAGAGAACCGAGAAGTTGGTGCAGGTCCACAGGGCATTGCTGTGCCAGGGCCGTGGCTGCCAGGACACAGGTGGCAGCCCGCGCCCTTAGGAAGGGAGCTGAGGAAGGCCTTCCAAGCCCGGCCTGACTCCCTGGAGGTACTCAGTGAGCCCTCCTGGCCAAATTCACCAGTGAATACAAGATTGTCCTGCTGAGGTGTTACCTTTAGATGCATACACGTGTCTTCAGGAAGTAGATCCGGATGGTGGGCTGCAGACAGAGAAACAGAGTCTGCTTGTATGTGTACATGTAAGTAACCTGGAATGTCGATGAGATGGCACCTGCCCCTCTGCTGGGGGATGAACGTCAGTCTCCTTCACCTTTAGCTGTCAGCTTGACTACTTCTACATGGAACTAACTCATGTGCAGCCAGAAATGAGGACCTCCAGTGCTCACTGGAGTCTGCGGAGAACTGACAGCAAGCGCGAACTTGTGAAGACTCGCTCAAGACGTTGCCACTGCTGGACAGAGGTGGTCATGGAATCTAGGTGCTAAGAGGAACCCAGACTCCACTCGATGCCGAGTTAGACCTGGGCTACTTCGTAGGGTCGTGAAAACCCGATGCTGTTAGTGAGGCGAAGCAGCACCTACCTGTCCGCTTTCTCCTGTGACTCCTGAGGGCAGTGTGGTTCGCGGATAGCAGTCCCCCACCCCCTCCACCATTGCCCTTCACTTCTGTGCAGCCCCCTGAAGGGGGAGTGGACAGCTTCCCTCTTGTCCCACCCCCGTCACACCTAGGGCCGCCTTGCGGCCAGTCTCCAGACCACTAGGGCACCCTCCCTGATGTGGCAGATGTCCAGGAGCAAGCAGGCCCACTGTTATTAACACCCCGACCTCTCCCAACCCTAGTGGGCTGCGATGAGCATGGCCAGCCCTCCTGGAGGTTCCTGGCTTCGTGCCCCCAACCTCTGCTGTGACAGCTGTACTGTCCCGGACACCCCACCTGCTGTGGATGCTGCGGGCTTGAATTTGAACCTAGCAGTAGGGTTGAATTGAGACCAATGAACAGGCTCAAAGAGGAAGACTTGACTTTAGGCCAATTTAAACCAATTGGCAGGCCTGATTGGCCCAATACGGGCCAGTCACAGGCTCTGAGCACCCCTCTCTCTTGGTTGGCGGGAGGGGAGGGGTCTCATGGGTTTGTGAGAGCTCACAGTGTGGGGTAGTCTTCACACAAGCCCTGAACTGTCGTGGTCCTGTAAGTGTGAACGTGCTCATGGTTTATTTCTGGGCTCACACAGGGCTCGCAAGACTCTATAAATCTACTTGGGATTCTTAGTCCTGAGCGGTCTGTAAATGTTGGGGCTGTTAGCCCTGAAGAGCTCCAGAGACCAGCAACTGACAGCGTAGCTATAGGCTCTCGGGGCCTTTGGAGCTCAAGGCCGGTTTCCATCCAAATCGAGTGGAAATAATCTTCAACTGATTGGCGAGGGTAAGACCCCAAAGTCCAGCCTGTGCTGAGTTAGGTCTGCGCTACCTCGTAGGGTCAAGGCCTAGGAAACAGGGCACTGTGAGGACCCCCATACTCCCCTCTGTGCCAAATTAGTCCTGTGCTATGAAATTGGGCCTTGGTCACATGTGAGATTGAGTACTTAAAATATGGCAAATGAAGGTGTGCTGTGTACACATAAAATCATATCAAATGTAAAATATCAGTGCTTTACATTGATTATATGCTGATAGAATTTTAGATACATTGGGTTAATTAATACGTTTTTAAAGTAACTGTTGTTTTTTGTTTGTTTACTTTTTTAAATGTAAGTAGTAACATTTTTAAAAATGTGATTCACAATGGCCAAAATGTGGAACCCACCCAAAGATCCACTGATAGATGAATAAACTAACACCTAGAAGCACACACACAATGGAATTACATTCACCCTTAAAGAGAAAGAAATCCTGAGACATTTTACAACATAGATGCACTTAAAAGCCTTTTTCCTAAATAAAATAAGCCACTCCCAAAAGACCAAATACAGTATGAGTCTACTTCTTTGAGGCACCAAGTCACATTCAGAGAGACAGTGAGAATGGTAGTGGCCAGGAACTGGAGGGAGCGGGGAGTTGTTGTTGAATGGATAAATGTTTCAGTTTGGAAAGATGAAAACATTCTGGAGATGAGTGGTGGCCATGATTGCATGATAGTGTAAATGTATTTAATGCCACAAAGCTACACACTCAAAAATGGTTCAAATGGTAAATTTTACCATGATAAAAAAAAAATTTAAAAGTGCAACTAACTGAAAGGATTTTTAGTGAATCCCAAAAATGAAGAAAAATTTTTATTTCATTGAGTCTTCGGTTTCCAAGTCAATAAAAATGTGACCTCGTTGCTCAGCTCTTGGCCTCTCCATGCCTGTCTCCCAAGGCTGCCTCTCACCTGGTCTCTGTGTTGAAATAGCATTTCAGTCCCGAAGTGAAACTTTCCTCTGGGGTGTTGGTCTCGTCCTCAATCGGGTTGGTCCTTTGGGTGCCCCACTGTCACCTTGTGCTGAGGAGAACCAAGGTGCAAACTGGTTGGGATTTGGGCGTTTGGATGTTCTCTTCCTGTCCTGCGCAGGGCGTGTGAGGCAGCAGGTAGCCAAAGAAACTCTCTCCTCCTCCTCACTTGGGGCGTGTGACCTCATTGCTTTTTAAACCTCGAGAATTTAAGGGAATTCCTCACTCTACTACAGAATTTTCTAGATCATCCAAGCAAGAATCCTGAGATGTGCCATCTCTGGTACTGAGGGGTTCCTGGTGTGACTAGGTCTGAGTAGAGCTGAGTGGAGATTCCGATTTGAGGCTGAGGAAGGAGAATTGCATTCTTGTTTACAGAGTCCTGGAGGAGAAAGAAGAGTGAGGAGAACAAGGAAGCTTGTCAGAAGGGCCACTCCTGACCAGGTCTCCTGGGGCCCCCGGGGGAGAAGGAAGTTAAGAAGAAAGAAGGAAAAAGAGGCTGCTGTCAAGGGGAGCGGTGTAAGACTGGGCAAAGCAGGCCCACTTTAGGGCCGGCGACAAGGGCACCACAGAGCATGAAAGGTTACCCTGTGAGGGCAGCCGTCGGGCAGAACGCTCCAGGCTCAGAGAGCGGCACTGCCACCTGGAGATGGGGCGGAGGAGGGAAGAACAGGGCAGGAGCCACGCAGCGACCCCAGAGGGCGGTCCTGGGCTTGCAGTCCAAGGGCAGGCTGCTCCTTGCAAAGTCACAGAAATATTTGGAGATGATCTGTAGGGGGCTGATTCCTGCGAGTACGTGGAAGAACGCGAGCCGGAACTCAGTCAGCACTGACATGAGTGTGACGTGACTGGGCCTCAGACTAGTGACTCTGGAGCAGATTACACGTGCGCTGCGCAGGTGCCCAAGCTTGCCCTAGAGGGAAAGGACCCCGTAAATGCCAAACAGTGGACAGTTTAAGTTCCTCAGACAAGACACTCCATGGCAAGATGATCTGCTTCAGTTTGAAAGGACTGTAATGAATAACAAGGAAGAGGTCCTGGACCAAAAGGGACTCATCTAAGAAATGGCTCCAGAGCACCAAGCTAGGAGAATTTCTCCTGGCAAGAGACCTCTCGGCACGGAAGGTGGTGGCCCCATATCCCGACCAGAGCCAAGAGGACCAAAGATGCGCATCCTGCCCAGCACTCAGGCAGCCGACTCAGGGGCCAATCAAACTCACAAATACAGCCCAATTCGAAAAATTAGCAGGAGCAATCATATTGCAATCAATGCAGATCAAACAAACCCCTGAGCAGGGCTGTGAAAACGGAACCATATATTTGGGAGCCCCACAATGGTGAAAGAGAGGGACCTCCCCATCTCTCTCCCTAGAGTCTCCTCACTTCTGCCCCAGAGACAGAGGTACAGATCTGCTTGAACCAAACTCCAGGACACCAACTGGGCTGCGGTCCCCCGGGGACCTCGTCCACATGTGGTAGCGCCCATGCCTCTGACCCGGCCCACCTTCTCCTGTTCCCAGGTCCCTTTGCAGCACGGAGGGATCGGGTTAATCTTTCTCTACTGTGCTTGGAACATTTCTACCCGCTCCATCTCCAATCTTTGTGCCTAACAGCTTACTTAAAATTAATGTATATGAATTCTTCTGAATTATAAAAAGCAAGAAATAAATACAAGGTTTGATGGCTGCCACAGTTTATGGTCATTCTTATCCACTATGGTGCTCATTACGGTCTTTCACAGACATGAATATTTGCTTCATGAGATATTTGCACAGGAAAAGAACATCAAGATGATCAGAAGGAATAATACATTTTGTTCTTTCTAGAGAAGGATGAAAACCAAGACTTGTGTGTGTTGTCAGTACCCGCAGATGCCTGTTATATTGATTCTGCAGACTCTCCAGGGCCTTCTAAATCACCGGGCAAGGCTCAGACTGTTTCTAGTTTGTGTGTTTAGTGCTAAGTGTATTTCCTTGTACTTGAATTCTTTGTGCATGTCTGATCTGCCTGCGATGACTTAGTTACAGGCGCAATATGCAGTCCATCGGCTGACCAAGCCGCAGATGCTCTGATGTGGACTCAGCCCACCTAAGTACCTTGTCCAGCTCCAGAGTCCACCCTGTGCTGGTTCTCGCAGTCCCAGCACCAGATCCCAAGGTGGGTCTTCCTAACAGCCTTCAGCAACATGCCAATTAAATCAGAGCGAAAGCGTTTCCGTGGATCTGTGAGCCACAGTCTTCAGGTGAAAATAAGGGTAACGGCATGTGGGGTTCTCCAAGCAGAGCTCATGGCCCCGCAGTTCTAGCCCCTGTGCCCAGACTCTCCTGGAAGACAGAGAGAAGCATGTAATTACAGGGACCCCTCACAGTAATCTGTTATTTAAAATTTTTCTTTCATTTTTAAACTTTTCTATTTGAAATAATTTATCCATCCATTGGTTGATGGGCATTTGGGCTGTTTCCAAGATTTAGCTATTGCAAACTGTGCCGTTATAAACATGGGTGTGCGTATCTCGCTGCAGTACCATGCTTTTAATTCTTTAGGGAAGATACCGAGAAGGGGAATAACTGGGTTAAATGGAACCTCTAGTCCTGGTTTTTTGAGGCATCTCCACACTGATTTCCACAGTGGTCATACTGGTCTACACTCCCGCCAACAGTGGAGAAGGGTTCCTTTTTCCCCACAGCCCCTACAGCATTTGTTATTGGCTGATTTCTTGATAATAGCCATTCTTTCCGGAGTGAGATGGAATCTCAGTGTTGTTTTAATTTGCGTCTCTCAAATGGCCAGTGATGTTGAACATTTTTTCATATGTTTATTTGCTGTTTCTACTTTTTCGTCTGAGAAATGTCTGTTCATTTCAGCTGCCTATTTTTGGACTGGGTCTTGAAGTTTTGGGGGTCTGATTTTTTTTTAATTCTTTATATATTTGAGATATCAGTCCTTTGTCTGAGGAACAGCTGGCAAAATTTTTTCCCCCACTCTGTGTGTTGTCTCTTTGCTCTGTTGGTGGGTTCTTTTGCTGTGCAAAAGCTTTTTAATAAGACGAGATCCCAGTTGTTGATGCTTCATGACTTTTCTGGGCAACTGAGGTTTTGTTCATTGAAATAATTTAGATTCACCAAAAAAGTACAAAGAATTCCCATCCAGAGTCCCCAAATTTTAACACCTTGCATAACCGCAGGATGATGAATAAAAGTCAATGTTGCCATGGGAATAGTACTTACCTGAACTGCAGACCTTACTCAGGTTTCACACTCATCCTGCACATCTTCTCTTTCTGGTCAGGCTTCAGTTCTGCACTGAGATCTTGCACTGAATTGTTACATGTCCTTATGGCTGTTGGAGCCCATGGAGTCCAGGGGCAGGAGGAGCTGTCCTCAGGTTCCCATGGGGGAAGGGACCTCAGTGCTCAGCAAGTATGTGGGTCAGTCAGGGTTCCCTGCAGAACCAAAGAGAGGTTGGTCTCCACCGCCTACCTACCTCTCACCACCAGGACAACAAAATATCCATCAGGGGGTGCTTTAGAGTTGCTGGACTTGAGGGGAAACTTGAGGACATTCATTTTCCTTTCAGAGTTCTTGCAGATTGTTATTACTTTGGGAGGGGGTCGAAGAAATTGTTTTCCACAGAGAAGAAAAGGCTGAGGGGTTCTTCATCCAGGTGTGTTTTCTCAGCTTGCTTTTAGAGTTGTATTTGAGTTTGATGATATTCTAGATGATATCTCTTTAGATTAAGAACCTCGGGCTCAGAAAATGTGATAGACAAAGATGTCTACATCCATCCTAACTCCTAGACACTGGGAATATGCTACCTTGTGTGGCAAAGAGAACGCTGAAGATATGACTAAATGAAGGATCTTGAAGTGTAGAGCTATTTAAACTAATTTCATCTCTGAGAAATTCATAAATTGAAGCCCAGACCCCCAAGGTGATTGTGTTAGGAGATAATTAAGTTCAGCTGGAGCCCTAATTCAATATAACGAGTCCTTCTAAGAAGAGGGAGAGAAACGAAGAGCATTGTGACCAAGCAAAGGCCGGGTGAGGGCACAGCCAGAAGCTGGCCTTTTCAAGTGGACGAGAGAGGTCTCAGGAGAACCAGCCCAGTGAGCACCTTGATCGTCAACATCCAGCCTTCCCAAACCATCAGCCACCAAGCCGTGGAGTTCTGTTAGGGCAGGCCTGGCAGACTGAGCTAGGCCATTATCCTGACTATCTGGGTGGACCTAATACAAGGTCCTTTTAACAGGGAGACGTGGGGGTCAGCACAGAAAGGGGACTCGTAGATGCTGCGCCGCCTGCTTTGAGAAGGCAGAAAGGAGTAATGGCAGCCTGTGAACCCTGGAAAAGGCAAGAAACAAACTCTCTCTGAGAGGCTCCAGAGAGAATGCAGCCCTTGACTTTGACCAGCGCCTTAAAGCAGCCTTACAGGACCAGTTCCACACATCTAACCTGCAGACCAAAAGATAATAAATGTGTTACTTTCACCCACTAGGATCGTGGTAACCTGCCACAGCAACAATAGGAAATTAATAGAGAAAAGTCTAAAGAGACTTGGCTTTGGTCCTACAGGTGTTTAACACCAGAACCAAGATGGAAATTCAGCTCATCGGGAGTTTTGCAAACAAGAAGCAAAGGAATTTATAGATGGCTGAAGGTAGAGAATAAAGGTTAACATGACATCCAAGCTTAGTTTTCTACTCTCCATGGATGCCTCACTCATCTTATTGTTCCAGACAAACCAATACTCTTGTCCTTTGGCAATGTCATTTAACCAGTTTTCTCCTATGAATCGCTCAGCTGCAATCAAAACACACAAATGTCGACGTCACACTCACTACCCAACCCATGTTTGCAATCTCTGGATGCATTCTAAGTCAGTTTGCATGTTTGCTAGTCAGCAACATGACACAGGGCTTAAGAACCTTATCCTGGAACCCACCGTCTGAGCTCAGTCCCAGCACTGCCCTTTATGTGCTGTGTGACATGGTTCCTGTCTTAGTTACTTTTCTCTTTGCTGAGACAAAATCCCCAACACCCCAAGTTAAAGAAAGAGAGGGTTATTTTGTCTCACAGTTCGTAGAGGTTTCAGTCCATAGCTGGCTGGCTCCTGGGCAGGGTGGCCTGGCAGAGGAGAAATAGTCCATGGCAGGCAGAAGGCAGCAAAAGCAGCAACCGGCAAGTGACACGCAGCAACAACAGCAGCCCTCTCTGTCCCTTGTATTCTATCCAGGCTGCCTGCCTTTAGGGCAGGTAGCACTCACACCCAGGGTGGGACACCCTTAATCGTCACATCACACGTGAATCAACTCCAGTGTCACTTCCTCAGTCATGCACTCTAGATCCAGCCACCTCCGAAAAGCTCCACCTATGACCTCATGAGGCTTTGAGGGGACATCTAGACACAAGCCATGACAGCGCCTCGGTTCTCAGATGGGGAGAATAATAGTGTAGATCATGTATATCTGTTGGAAGGGAGACATGTTGACGAAGTATTTAAAACAGTCCAGTATTTGTTAAACAAGTGTAAAAAAATAAAGATACCAGTGATACTGCTTTAGCCAATTAGCACCTTTCGTAGTGACATGGTATTGGATTTTAAGCGCCCCTAAATGTAAACTGATCACATCGCTTCTGTCCTTAAAGCTGATTGGTGGCTGATGCTGGCCTAAAGCTGGCAATCCTAGAGTGGAATCCAGTTTACAGATGTGGGCTCTGCACACCTATGTTCTACATGCACATTTTTTCCTTTATCATTGGGCTCGAATTTTGGACAAGAAACTTTGCCAAAAGTGAATTTCTGAGATTTCTCAAACATTCAAATCTACCCACACAGGGCTTAGGTCGCCCATATCGACTGCTCTCACTGGAGCCTACAGAAGCTGACCCTCCGGGCAGGCTCCGCCCCACCCTGTAGTCCTGGAGGGCAGAATGTGTCACCGTACACGGACCTATGTACACTGTCATTGTCTTGTAGCAGAGAAATATTTCTCTCTGCTACTGTCAAGAGTGGAACACACAGAATTTATGAGGGCCACATTTAGAGAAATAAGAAAACACAATCATTCTTTGAAAACATGCACTTTTTCCTACCTGTATTATGAGCAAATGGTGTCTGATTTGAAAAAGTACAACCAAAGATTCTGTTTTGTATTCTGGACCCTACATTCATTGCTGCCTTATCCAGGCAGCCTGGTCATAAGCGTTTGAGTTTGTGAGCCCACATCCACAGGATAAAGCACCAATATCTGTCCTACAATTTCAGGCCTGACATGACTTCATCCCTGTGGACCCCTCAGATTTACTCTCCACTGCCCAGCCCCATACTGAGCAATTCTGAACTATTTTTGGTAACATGACTCCCTATTTTTTATTTTTTGTTCATGTCTTATAAATTAAACATTTAGCTACAACATAGAAATCTCGGTCTGGTACTCAAGTTTAAATCACTGGTCGTCATCAGCGTTATACATTCCACAGCATCCATGAAAAAAAAGAAGATAACGTTTGGTTTAATCATGTAGCCAAAGTCATCTTGATGGCCCAGCTTCGATTTACCATTGAAAACAAAACATGTCCACAAATCTTCAAGCATAATTCATCCTGACTGCAATACTGTAAAAACCACGCATGAGGAGTCAAAATATAATCCCATGTGCGGGGCAGAAATTCAGGAAACTGCCACATACTATTATGAACTGGGAAACATGTGTTAAAGTATGTATTTTGAGTAGTATTAGTAACATGCTGACATTTCCTCCTGGAGATGCACAGTGTAGATGTATTTCCAGAATCGTCTCAGGTCAAACAAAATTGATCCCAGTTTAGGAGAGATCTTTGCTTAGTGGAAAGTTCAGAGGAAATGGGGAGGGTGCTGAAAAGAATTTTTTCATTTCATGGATTTCTGTGGGAACGAGAACGTGATTAGTAAACGTGTTCTGCGCATGTCAGATCCTTCAGGCAAAGGGGGAGCCCTGGTCAGGGTTGAGTAGGAAGAAGAGGAGGGGTGAGGGATTTCATCCTGGTGCCTGACAGCCCAGCAAAATGGTGATGGCAGCTAAGGAAGACAACTCCAATGCACCCCGAGAGATATGAGATCAAGGAAAACTTCCTCTATTCAGATTTGTACATGTAGTAATGTACAAATATCGTTTTGTTTTTAAGTTCTCCTTTCTTCAGATGAGGAAACTAAGTCCCCAAGAGCTCTTCATCTTTGTAATGACTAGTGAAGCAGAAGCTGGAAGGGGTCCATTTGTAATAAGTAATGATACAGCTCATATATGTAAACAATTACCAACACTTAGTGAGCACCTACTATGTGCCAGACACTGTATGTATGTTGTCTCATTTACCTCCTACAATAATCCCTGATGTGGGGTAGGTAGTAGCATCTCCACTTATAGGTAAGAAAGCAGATGTCAAGTGATAAAATACCTGTTCCTGAGCTATACTTTACAACAGTAGTGAAGCCAAAAATTGTCAGATTTATCTAACTCATTTATTCAACTGTACTTTTTTCACTGCACTAAACTGCCTCTCTGAGTAACTTAGCATAATAATTGTAATTCTTAACTGACAGTTTCAGGCCAGGCCCTAGACCAGATGCTTCAGCCAGGCGCCCAGATAATTGTTACCACATCACTGAGAAACACAGTCTTGCCCATCTGTGCCCACGGGGCAGACCTCGTGGGTGAGGCTGGCTTGCTATGGCCATCGGGTCTCTACGGGAATGAAGGCAGAGGCCTGATTTAACTTTTGAAGTGATCACAGCCTTCGGTGCGATGCTCTAAGGCCAGAGAACCGGCAGTCCTGATAAGTGGCTCTCAGACCCTCCTGTATCTAGAATCTGCTAGACAGCTTTTTAACGTTCCCTTGCCCATGCTATCTGATGAGTACAGAGCTTTGTTTGGGATGATGAGAAAGTTCTAACCATGGATAGTGGTGATAACCATCCAACATTGCGGATGTACTTAGTGCCACGGGATTATGCATCTAAAAAGTGGTTAAAATGGCAACTGTTAATCATATTTTACCACACCAAAGTAAAGAAAAATAACGCCATTGCTCCATTAGTCAGATCTTCACCACTCTGACCAAATACCTCACAAAACACAAAGGAGGAAAGGATCTCGGCTCACGGTTTCAAACGTCAAAGGTTTCAGTCCATGGTCAGCTGGCTCCAAGGCAGAAGGAGCACGAGGAGGACAGGTGCTCACCCCACAGTAGCCAGGAGATAGACAGATGGAGAAGACCCAGAGATGAAATGCAGGGACCAGATATAGTCCCTACAGTCACACCCCAGGACAACCCAGAAGTGTGCTGTTCTAAACTCCCAGGCATCTCTCGAGCCAAGCAAGGTGACGATGAAGATGCACCATCATAATTTCACAATTTCCCAGCCTTTAACCCAGAACCACCGGGAGGGCACCCAGGTGTTAGTATTTTGAAAATTCCCCACTGACCTCAATGTCCAGCCAAGTTGGAGAGCAGGTAGCTTCTATAGACAGGGCTCCTCAAACTTAAACTTGTGCGTGTGAACCACCTAGAGGACTTATAAACACAGACTTTGACTGAGTGGGTCCAAGGTGGAGCTTGTAATTCTGTTTCCAGCAAATACCCAGCAATGCCAGGGCTCTCGGGCCCAGAGTCACAGAGCTTCAACCTGGTGCTAGGCGGAGCCATTTGGAGGCAGGAGCTGAACGTGGTTCGCAGCAGGCTGCAGTCTCTGGGACAGAGAAGGTGCTTGGTTTAGGCCTGCCGAGCTGTCCAGGTTCTGTGCACCTGGGCCCCCGAGGGGGCAGAACAGCGGGCCTCCTCACCCCAGGCGGGTTGGCTGCACCTAGAGCTGTCCTGTCACATCCACAACGAGTGCCACAGGGAAAAGAAGGGCAACAGTGTGTCCAGGCTCTTCTATGAGGCCAGCTGTGAGCAGACACCATCCTCACAGGCCAGCTGGGCAGGCCAGCTGTGAGGATGGTGTCTGCCCACAGCTGGCCTCTTAGAAGAGCATGGCACATCCCTCCCCTGCTCAAACTCCCTCAGGGACAAAGTCTACACTCCTTCCCCTACATCTTTATTTGCTGTAGCAGAAAGCCAGTCACAAACTAGGTGACTTGTAGCAGATACATATTTTTTTCTCACCATTCTGGAGGTTTGAAGTCCAAGATCAAGGGCACTGGAACTTGGTGTCTAGTGAGGCTGCATCCTCCGGAGAGAATGACCCTTGTCCTCCCGGGGCAGAAGAACAAGACTCTTTCACAACACATGAAGCTTCTTTTACAAGGGCGTTAACCCCATTCATGAGGGAGGTGCCCCCCGGACTGATCACCTCTTAAAGCCCCCTTCTGTCTGTCTCATCACACTGGGGGGACACCCTACATCTGACCCCTACCTGATCCCAATGCAATCCCCGCCCCAGTCTAGCCAGAAAAATGGCTCGGCTTTCTCCATCCATCCCCCAGCGAGCCCTACCTTCCCATCCCCAGCTCGCTGTCCTGCCTCAGCCTGGTATTACTTTCACAGGGAACCTCTGGGGTTCCTCTTGCCTCCTCCCCACATGCTCTCCCGTTGCAGTGTCCCTTGCTACCATGCTTGCAGTTCCCTATTTGCGTGTCTTCCCCTAGACCCTTAGTGGGAGATGCTGAGGCTTCACATCACAGAGCCTCGGACAGGGTCAGCTATTGAATGTACATCGGATGACCTGATTCACTAGGTCAGTAAGCTATGGGGGGCTGGGGATTCAGCTCAGTGGTCAGAGTGCTTGCCTTGCAAGCACAGGCCCTGAGTTTGATCCCCCCACACACAAAATATTCTGATACCAAGGTCAGCAAGCTACATAGCATGGGTGGACTTTGAAAAGGGAGCAAAGAATAATAACCACAATAGCCACCTCGCCTCTGTTTGTGGAGCCTTTAAACCCTACATAGCATATTAATTTTCATCAAGATTAGCCCAGAACTTCATGATTGTCTCTGGGGTGGGCAGGATAAACCCTCCTCAATTTGCAGGCTGGGGATGAGTCTGCGGGGAGCAGGTAGGTTTACTCAAGACCCCACAACCAGCCAGGGGAAGGGCTGGGACTGGAATTGTGTCTTCTCATTCCAAATCTGTCCCTGCTCCGTGAGACCAGGCTGCACAAATAACCACGTTCTGGTCTACTCTTGCCTTTTCAATAAGAAGTCTCCAAGAAGTGTGAAGGATGCTGTCAGCGATTCCTGATCCATAGGAGAAGGAAGGCAGGAAGGAGGTGGCCCAGCAGAGACATTTAAATGCAATATCCAGTGCCATGCTTGGCTCAACTTTGCCCTGCTGGTAGGCCCACCCATCCAGGCCAGCTGCCAGCTGGTCACTGTCCACTGCTGGAAGAGATCGGCCCTCTGTCCCCCTTTCTGCTGCCTCAGACAGGCTTGGGCACTGTCTTGCGTTCCTCAGTCTACGACTTAAAAAGTTCTGATTTAGCTTAATTTTAATCCTGGAAATGCAAACACATACTTCTGTTTCGATTTCTTACCAAAAAGGCTGTAGGAGTTTAAGTCGGCTGGAACCTGCTAGTCACCTAGCGTTCCTTTCACCGGGTGAGCCTCACCGCCATGCCCACAGCCCTGGCTCACAGGCCAGCCCAGTACCACAGGGAGCCTACGTCCTGCTGGTCACAGCGTAAGGGGCCATCCTCTGCTGTCGATGAAGCCACGGTGTGTCCTTCCCAGGACAGGACCAGCTCAGGGTGCAGGAGACGTGAGGAGGCACAGAAAGCCCTGCAAGTGAAGTACATAATATGGAAATGCTACACGGAGAAAAAACGTTAATGTAAAACAATCAACGATGAACCAAAAATGAAATTTCAAAACAAAGACACGATGAATACTGCTGATTTTCCTTTGTGCTCTCCATGGCACTGTGACTGACCTTATCTTTATATAAGCGTTCATCTTTGGTTCAGTATGAATATTTGCATTGATTTTAGCTTTTTAAAATATCGGGTTAAAATATTTATTTTGATTGGTGGGTTTTTCAGAACCCGCCCCCAACATGTTTACTGAAGGAAGCAAAAGCTACAGTTGACCCTTTAGTCCTGGCCCTTGATTAACCTGGTTGGAGGGAAAGTGCTGAAGCAAATTTAATATTCCTGAGGACTTCAGGTGTATCTAAGTTTAGATATCCCCACATCTTAGCAGAACGCCCGAGCTTGCGTGGCACCTGGGACAGGCAGACATGGATGAGTTGGGCAGGTTGTTGACTGTCACACACAAAGCCACAGGTTCTGTCCACATCAGAATATTGCTAGGTCACAGACTCATATCAACTTTTTCATTCTGAAAGAAAATTCTGTCTCCTTCTTGACCTCACATAGTTGTCTGTAATAGCAATCAGAGGGTTAATTGAATGCAATAAAAGATATATTTGAGGAGACAACAGTAAATTAAATTAGGGGGAAACATTCCCACGGTTTTTATTTACTTCACAGGAAGAAGCAAAATATTGGACATCTTCTATTATTTCACTCTTGCCTGGAGGCTAAATGTGAGATAAACTTCAGAAAATTTTTAAAAAGCTGCTATAATCCCCAGCCCTCTCAGGGATGATGTTTTCATTACAGAGAAAAAAAGGCTGTCTTTACATGCAAAAACACCCTTCATAATCCTCTCAAGAATCTATAGGTAGTCTGAGGCCAGTAAGTAACACAAGTTTGATTCGGAGACTTTGGAGAGAATTGCAAAGGGGAAGAATTGATTCTTTTTTTTTTTTTTTCAATTGGTAAATTGTTTTCAATGCAATCTACATCCAGGGTAGGAGCAGGGATGTCTGCTGTGCTGCTGACATCTACCGAGAGACTGTGAAATAGCATTCTCGGAAGTGCAGGAAGCCAGAGGCCCTCTGAGACTCGTGTGTGGGACAGGTAACTGACAATGCTGTACATCATGCACTCTGACTTCCATGGGAGCTCGGAATCCAGGAACGCTCAGTCAGGCAGGCTGGAAAGAGAAATGGAGCTGCCACCACGTGGGGACCATGGTTCCGACCACAGAGCTTTCTGCAGAGGGGAAAATCCCATCTGTGGGTGCTGCCTGCAGGCAGGTGCTGGAAACCCCACTGCACAGATGAGAAACTGAATTCACAACTATCCTCAGGCTCCTCTGAAGCTATTCAGCCAGCAGCAGAAGAGGACGGTCGCTGAGGGGCCAGCTCTGTCCCTGTGTCCCCCAACAATTCCCATCCCCGGGGAGCTCTGCTGTGGCTCCACCCCAAGCCCTCCGGCCCGAGGAAATGCATCGGCTCTGCTTCCTTCCCAGGAGACCCCTGTGGATCTACAGAAGAAAATGAGACCGTCGCCGAGGAATTTAAACTCTGAGGTGAAATCATTTCCTCCAAACTGTTATTTATTTAATGACAAAGTTATGCCACTAAAAAATAGACGGTGCACTCTGACCCTTGAGAAGATCTGAGTCAGACGGCAATTCTATTTGGAATATTAAGGGATTATAGAGGCCAGTTTCCCTTCACCTTCATTTCCTTCTCCCCCATGACAGTCGGGAAAGTCACGTTCGTTTATTTTACCGTTAACCATGAGCCTTACCGGGTCTTTGGGGCACAGGCGGACTTTGGGTCCAATGGTCTGTAAATATGCTTGTCCCTCTGCGAGTAGACCCCAAATAACTGACACTTTGCCTTTCTACACGGGGAGGAGACATCAGCCTACATGCAAAATTGTCTCTGAGATCTGTCACCCTGCGGGCTCTTTTCCTGGGCTGCCACTGCTAAGACAAACGCGGAGCGGGTAGAGTTTTGAGGGCCTTTATTTCTTTACTAGAAATCATGGCACTGGGGAGCCCCTCGGGTGGCCGGACAGAAGAATGGCAAGAGCTGGGAAGGGACTGCTCATGTCTATAAGCTGGTTTGGGTAAGTTCTGTTCCCTTTTAGAAAGTTGGGTTCCAAACGATGGCCCATAATAGACAAGGCTCAGGGGCTAGTGACTGCTCTGAGGCCGGTTTTAACTAATTGCTCGAGCTGATAATACATACACATTTGTATTAATTTCAAAAGAAGTAAAAGACTTTTCCGTAGAAGTCGTGTGCCCCTCCTAGGCTGGACCTTGGTCTTGCAGCTCATCTCTGATGTGGCCTTGCTGGCTCAGTCTGTCCTTGCAGAAATGTTCTACACATACGCAGCGTTGTTCTCTTCAATTTTTACCAAAGAGCAGCGTTCTGGGCAGCCTGCTCTACACCTTGCTTGTTTATCTTAATGACACTTCCTAAAGACTCTCCTGTCAATACGAAGAATTAAAAACCAGGTGGGCAAGTCCGCCATGACGCCGAGGTCACCGGAGCATCAACAGCCTTCAGAAGCAGTTGTTGAAATGGATTCCATCCGGGGGATTTAAAAAAAAATCTTTTCCTCTTTTGAGGTACCACCAACCTATGTCCGGAAATGCTCTAGGACTTTTTCTCTTCCGTGGTTTCTAGTTCTATCTTCATGGATTAATGTGTAACCTTGTATGCATTTCCATTTAATTTTCTTTTCCAGTGAACTTAAGAAGAAGCGTCTTGCTCTGAGATCGCGGCAGGGAAGGGTAATTCCAAGCAGAATGATGTGGGATTCACACAAAAGCCTGCAGCTGCTTCTGGGTGGAGCGGGTGCTGTGCGAAGAAGACTAAGAAGCGGGCAGCCATGGGGGCCACTGCACAGGAGGGGACAGGGGACTGGGCCTGAGTGCTGGCAGCATCCTGCCTGTCCTAGTTCCTCTCCAATAGCCTAGGGAATCTATGTTAACCAGTTACACTGGCATTTTATTCATTCCTATGATGTGTAAATGGCAATCAGCCTTTCTCATCAGGGAACCTGAGTCTCTCTTCCACTCCGGCTGGGTTGTAAGTGGGGACATGGATTTGCAGGTCTCAACTTGACCACATGTCCTCACCACAAACCCTGCCACAGACTTGGCCTACCACCCTCAAACCACGCCCATATCCAATCAGGCCGGCCAGGTCCACGCAGCAGTCCGCCCTCTCTGGTGGGCTGGGCCCAACTGTTTGAGGGTGGGTATTCCAGGAACAGAGGCCTCAGTTTCCCTCACCCCAGACCCAGAAACATCGGATGCCCCTCAGAAGGACCCCTCAGCCCTCTGCCCACATGGCCCTTCAGTTCTTTGGGTCCCAGAACACCGAGCGGAAGAGACATCTCCTGGCATTGGTCCTTCACCCTGCCGGGGCCCCTGACACAGCAGCAGATGCGGCATGGCTGTGGAGTTTACACATGACTGGGGACCCTGACCAGTGGTCCTCTAGTGAGACGCATGCAGGGTTCCTGTGAGACAAAGTAGAGAGCTCTCCGGGGAATGTCAAAATATGTTGCCTGGTCCCAAAAACACTCTCCCAAAGACACTCCCGAGGATCGTTTCTGACCGGCCTCCTGTTCTGTGAAAACCAGAGCAGTTCAGATTAGCATCAACATTTTGTAGAGTCTAATAACAAAATGCTCCACAGAAAATGTTGTCTATCAAAAGTACATGAAACAAAGACTTTCCAATATTAAGACCAGATGTCGGAAACACTGGAGCAAGGATTTGCTCCCCGCGAACCTTGGGAGGTACAGGGAGACGGAGACATATGCATGCCAAATAAATACAGCTTTGCCGGACTTTTCTCCACAAATATCGACCAGTAACGAAGCAATTTGTGCCTAAGGATATAATCCAAAACTGGAGGTTTCTTTAGGTTCTTGGCAGGAATGCCTTTTAACACTAAGCCATAATAGCTCAATAAATAAACAAAGTCACCTCTTATTGTCCTCAAGTGCTAGAGGAGGGCAAGTAGTTCACCTCCTCTCAAGTACCCATCGATTTAAATTATAATTACTCCCCTGGTGACAGCCAGAGGGGTTACAGAGACCAGCAAACAGGACAGTCCTCAGACAGAAATGCTTCTTCCTCTCTCAAAGGAGGATTCCATTAAAAGGGGGTGACCCAGGGCTTTGCGATTGAGATTCTTCCCCACTAACCCTCAAAAGGCAAAGGGGGGGGTGCTTACAAATGCTGACTCGATATTGGGAGGCACAGAGGGGCCCACAGATGTTTCCAGCTGAGAAGCCCTGTGTCTGCAGCCAGAACCTTCGAGGCTGCCCCACCACGCCCAAGCCGGGCAGCCCATCTGGCAGAGAAGCGCGCAGATATTTCCTGGCTGTTGTCAATTTGTCTAGCAAAGCCCACATTATCTACACTTACAAGACTTTTAATTTCCTTTCTTAATAACAAAAATCTGTCCAAGGTGGTTATAAAATGTGTATTTATTTACCTCTGGGACCAGGACTAAGGGCAGCAGGAATGAACTGCAGGTTAGGGAGGAAGAAAAGGATGAGAGGCACTTCTGGTTTTCTTTTGCGTAAATGTCTACAGCCCCCTGGGGCCGATCCTCCCTTGCTCTGGCTGATCTCAGGAACAGAACTGTCAGGCACCCGTGCTCGCTCACCTGAGGGTCCTGGGCCACTTAATTCCTCCCCGAGGCTGACCCAGTCTGAAGCAGGACGTCATCTGCCTCCGTCAGGGAATCTGGGGGTGCGTCTCGCCTACCATGCATTTGTGGAAAGGGAGTTTTACTGGAAGCCGAGCACTACCAGGGCAGAGCCAGGTAGCTGGAGCCATGTTGCAGGCATATGGCCCGTAATGCCCCTAGTACCCTGTCTGGCCCATCATAGAAAACGTTTGGATTCCTGGTCAGGGACATCGCAAATGCTGCTCACGAGTAGAGGTTGTTCCCGTAATTTGAGGAGTGTCTTCACGTTAAAAGCCACCAGTTTCACCCTTCCAGAGAGTAACTTTCCGTGCCTGAAGGAAGGACAGTATTTTCAGAGAGGAAGGCAGAAAAGAGAGGTATCTAAGGGCCTCTGTTCTCTTTGTGGTCCAAGCCCAGGAGAGAAAGAGGTCATGGGAACCAGGGCAGCAGTCCTGGGAACAAAGCTGGTGAAAGGTGGTCAGGAGACACATGAAAAGCCAGCATCTTGCAGGTGAGGCTGCAGTTAGGGAGAGAGAGAATCCTTCAGGGCCCGTAAGGAGGCTGCAGAGGAAAGAGCTCCCTGCTTGGGAGGAGTAGAAAACAATCATGATCACAGCGACCCTTATTCCATGCTTAGTGTAATTTTTGCCTGTATTAACTCAATCTGTCCTTATCCCCGTTTTTCTAATGAGGAAATTGAGGTACAGAGAGATTAATTTTTCCACTGAGTGTCATACAGCACTTTAGTATGCAGTGCTGGGAGGCTGATAGCCAAAACCCTGTATTAATCCCAGTGCTGAAATGAGGCTATAGCAAAAGGGTGGGACACGGGTGAATTTTTTCTTGAGAATTGGAGTCACCAGGTGAGAGTGGTGTTTTGGGAAAAGTAGCTGGCGATGGATAGAGAGAAACCCAACCCAGAGACAGAGGGGAAGCAGTTGCAAAAGTCTAGTTATGAGACTACATAAAATGAGGGCTGAGGATTTAGCTCAGTGGTTAGAGTGCAGGTCTTGGAAATACAAGGCCCTGAACCTGAGTTTGATCCTGAGGCCTTGAGTTCAATCCCCAGAACCAAAAGGAAAAAAAAAGAGAGAATACCTAAGACGGGGCTGAACCAAAATGGCAGCAGTGGGGCCAGGGAGGAAAGGCAGGACCAGTCAAGACCAAGTTCTTGCACCAGGAAGGGTTGTGGAATACTGTGCACATAGCACACCACACACTTCTCCCAGCCTCTGCTTGCTATGAACTGCTTGTGTGACTCCCTCCTTTAGAGTGAGGGGCCTTGACATCTCATTCTTCTTTCTACCCTCAGCCCAAGCTGGCACTCAGCACCCAGCAGGCCACCCCGCTGGGAACTGTGGGAAGCCGGAGCCCTGCCTGATGCGGATGACGTGGTCGCCCATTGTGGAGGGAGCGGACTGAGGGCTGGGTGAGTGGAGATGTCCTGTCAGCAGTTGGAACTGCAGTCTGGGGCACAGGAAAAGTTCATGGCTGAAAAGGTCATCAGCAAAGAGGTGCTAATGAAACCATGAGAATAGACAAGCTCACAGGGAGGGAACAGGGATGGGGCTGAAAGAAGCTCATTGTTGGCAGCGGGAAGAGAAGAGGAGGCGGCAGAAGCTGCTGAAGAGGTAAGAGGAGAAGCGCAGGGCTGCCGGGAGCTGACAGACACCCTTATCAACTGGCTCAGGAACTCTCACAGCCAGGGCCCCACCCCCACCCTGAGGTCTTTCTGAGAGAATCAGCCCCTCAGGAATAAGAGAGGAACTCAGGCAGCCTGGGTCCAGCGAGGTCCCCCAGCCTGAGTTTCTCCACCAAATCCTCTTTCCAACATTCAAGATTTGCATCTCATTAGGGTGGGTCGCCCTTCCCAGGAAGAGTGCGGCCATCTGGGTGCACCTGCAGCGACCAATGGCTCGGCGCGGTGTTTCAGTACAGAGTCCAAAGATCAGGGACAGGTCACCCAACTTACGCACAATGGGAAGAGATAGGACCAGCAATAACACATTTTGAGTAATTGTGCCAAAGAGCAAATCATGCTGCGGGTGGTCAGCCTCATCGTGGTCATGGTGTTTATTCACTGACCAACTGGCCAACGTGCCACCCGTGAAACCCACATGAGTGAGCCACAGGAACTCTGTGTGGCCAGACTTCAGCCCAAATGTGGCCGAGCTGCCTTCCTTGTCCACCAAACAGGGTACAGACGGGGCCACAGCCGGCGTGAACATCCCCTGCTGTGCCGCATCCCAGGCAGGAGTCTTAGGAGCAGAGGGAGCCTGACAAGAGTGTGCACTTGTGACCCACCAGGCAGAGGTGACACCTGTGCAGATCGCCTGAACGTGGCAGGACCCTGGGGCTGGGGCACAGGGTCCTGAGGAGCCTGGAGGAGGAGCCATTTGGGCCACCCTGGGGATCTGGGCAGAGGTAGGACAAGGGCCTCCAGTTTGGGGGAAGTGGTGGATAGAAGGAGGAAGACTGGCTGGTCCCAGGCTGATCGGCAGACAAGAGATGGCTGGAAGCTGGCCCCAGAAACATTCAATTCCAAGCCAGAAAAGAAGTGCTGTGCCCCTTGCAGAAGCTGCAGTAAACAGAGAACACAAAGCAGCGTTCACATCCCAGCTCTGCCGCTGAGGAAGCCTGACCTCTGGATATTGCTTTACCCTGGTGAGCCTCGGTTTCCTCATCTGTAAAGCCAAGATTAAGAGGGTCAAGCTAGACGGGAATGCTGATCGCTTAGTGCAATGCTTCTGGCATCCTGCCACCTGAATTAGGAAATGCTTGTTTATCAGAATATTTGAGAGGCGGAGTTCCCCAGGACCTGTCCCCTTGGGGTCCTGACCCAAAGACTCCAGGCTGAGATGCCTCACGGAGAATCTGGTGACAAAGTAACTCCTCCTTCTGCTGTTCGTGTGCTGGCTACTGGGCTGCTTCTGCCAACTGCAGGAAATGGACAGTTTGGGGGTCAGTAAGCTCAAGGACAAGCTGAAGGGTGTGGCGGGGACCCAGGACAGATGGGGTCACTAGAGAGCCACCGGACTCCAGCCTGACAGAAAAACCAAAACCCAGCAAAACCTCCGCAGGAGGGCGGCTGGGCGATGATGTGGGTGCTTCTCTCTTCCCTGCCAAGCAGAAATTTGGTGAGGGCAGAGCTCCGCCTGGCCCCCGCGGTATCCAAGGGCTGCCTCCAGCAAGGGCGGAGGGTACTGCCTCTGGCACCCTTCACCTCTTTTCAAGCTCTGGCTGCCAAGGGCAACGAAGGTCACCTTCACCTTCCCCCAATCTAGCTGTGGCAGCCTCCTGTGGTAGCATTAGGGCGAGGCCAAGGAGCAGAAATGCAGAGGTAAGTGTTGAGGTATTGTCATTTCCCTGTGGTGATGTTAGGCACAGCAGGAAGAACCGACTTGCAGCCCGTGGGCAATAGACACAGTCACAAGGGCCGGGTGGACATGACATTATTTGATCTGAACAAAATCTACTTTACATGTAAGGATGCTGATGTCATCCTGCCAGCAAATACCAAATGGGGGCCAGACAGCTGGAGCCCAGCACTCCTGTGGGAGAGGGGCCCTGGGCAGACAGACGGCAGGGCAGGGCTGGCCCCCAACACAGCTGCGCTATACCCAGGCGAAAGGCTGGGGAAGCGGGGGCATGGGGGCAGAGACCTTGGGCCTCCCTCACCAACCTCTTCGTGACAGTTTAGCTCTGGACCCGCTGTGGAGGTTGGTGCTGCCAGGAGCTGGCGTCAAGGGGATCCAATGGAGAACCCTGCAAATTTAGTGGCTTTCAGCAGAAATTTGTCCAGTGTTGGAGGATTTCAGGGCCAAAATTCAAAATGCTAAATGCCCAAGAACAATTTGTAAGATTAAAAAAAAACCAAAACTATTTTGAAGCTTCAGTGGCTGAGTTTTAGAGAAGACATCTAAAATATATTCTGTCCATGGAGGCATTGGGGACATCCTGCCCAAAGAACACAACAGTCAGCCATTTGTAACATTGTACTCCTATATTATTCTAACCTGCTTTTCCCTTTATTTTCCCTTCAGCTGACAGGAAGGGAAGTTATGTAAAAGACCTAGAAGAAAACAAATTGGAGATTTTCTTGACTAACATTTTGTATTCTGCCCCTACTCCCTGTGAATATGGTAATACTGTGATCAAAGAATTCAATTCAGGGGAAAAGTAGCCACCTCTACAGCAATTAATATGGGTGACCAGGTAAAACTGTTTCCAACTCTTCCTATAGAAAGAAAATTTCCATATATGGAAAAGAAAATAGCTGATGTGTTTTGCTTTCCTCTTAAAGTGGGCCTCTACTTCCGGTTTCAGCTTTACCATCAAATGTCCCACACAGCCCACTGGGCATTTGCTTCTGTGGGTCAGAGCGCCCACTTGCACCCAGCCTCCCTGCACTTCACATAACATGCCTGGTATTATGGGAAATGACATCAACATGGAGGTGAACATACATATGCTTTCAATATGTCATCGATCCGTGTTACATTTGGGGAACATTTAGAAACAACAACAAAATTGGAACCTTGAATTCTGGAGAAAATTAAACTATGGGAAAATGTTTTGAGTCAGGGCTCACTAAGCTGGGCTCACTAAGCCGCCCACTCCAGTCATCCATAAACTGACCTTCAGAACAGAACCCGGAGCTATACAGGTCAAAAAGAGGGGTCGAGGACACTCATTTGAGCATTTTTCACTCTTGCACAAAGGAAATGTTCAAAGGAAAGCAGACATGTCAATCTCTGCTACAAAAAGCCTGAGAGTCCCTCACACCACTGGAACTCCTAGAGAATTAGGCTTTTTCTTCCCTACAAGATGAGATAGTAGAAAAACAGGGTCCAAATGAGTGAAAATTTTCTCAGTTTATCCTTGTTCCATCACAGACAGTAATGAAGAGCCTCTTCGATCGCTTTGCTATTTCAAAATGGTATATCCATTTATGTCCTTTGTCTGGACTGGAATTGTATTAACTCTGAGAGGACACAGATTATCACAGACTAACAAAAAGAGTTGATGTGTCATACTTTGGAGGAGTGTTAATTACTACTACCAAGTAAATGAAGTTTGTTTCTGAAGAAAATCTTTTAAATAATGGAGTCTGTGGTGGAAAACTGAGGAATAGAACCATTGCAGATGCAGAAAGTTGGACTGCTATTTCTGGTTTCGGGTGGACCAGCTCTAGGATAGGCAGGGTCCTGCCCTCTGTGTGGAGGAAACAGAGATTTCTCACTCCTTTCAGATTAACTTGTGTTTTGATGATGTTTCGAGTGCATTTTATGTCCCAAACCTTGCTCAAAGTCTATGCAGAACAGGGCTTGTTGTTTTGCCATCTGGATGCTAGAGAAAACAGAGAAGTAGATTTGGAAGTAAAAGATATTTAATTGAATTGGCTTTTGTTTTGACAGATGTTTTATACAGTACTTTGTCTGTTAAGAACAAGATGTTCCAATAAATATTGGATAAGTGGGAGAGAAAATTTACTACGAGGCCATAAATCAATTGGCAGGAGGTCGTAAACTGCAAGATTGGTACTCAAAGCATTTATTAGATTATCAGAATCTAAGATTGATCTGTAGCTTTATCTACCTTCCCTTATCCATCACTTTTATGGGACATGAAAAAGACTTACAAGGGATTAATTGCATTTAAAAAAAATTAAAGTGTGGGTTTTAGACAAAGCATTTACAGCACAATATGGAGCCAGATTAAAATACTGTAAGTGATAAACCAAGAAAGAGACCCAAAATAGAAATATTTTTGTCTGTTCATAAGAGATAATTTCCAGTTTAATAGAAAATTAAATATTCACTTAGAGAAATCATGGCAGTCTTACAATACAGAGTGGTCCTAGAGAGGGTCTCGTCTAGCCCTCTCTGTCATCTTACCCATGTAGAAACCCAGGTCTGCAGAGTTCAAGGCCTTCTACAGCACCTCAGCCAGGCAGGGGCACCCAAGACCCTCCTCCCCCCAAAATGATGTGGAAGACGTCTGTGATTTTTTTTTAACTTTTTAGAGAGAAAATATGTTTATTAACAGAGAGGTGTATAATTTTATGATACATATCATAAACTCCTTGGGAACACAAGTCAGTTCTCCTTTCGAGTACATTTTCCTAAGCACCAATAACATTTGTCTTCAGACTTCGGAAAGTTCCAGAGACTCCTGTGTGTCTAAAATATGTGTTTCCCGCACCTGCTGTCAGATATCTGCAGTGTGCTGGAGGCCCCATGGCCCCCAGAGAACAGGCATCTGCATCCACGCCCTGCAGATGAGGCAGAGCCAGAAGAATCAGGCATTCGAGGTGGGCTCACTTGCGTGGAGGGAGATCCAGGCCTGATTCCTTTGGGGTCAAAGTGGTAGGTGCTGAATCCCCAGGAGTCAGGGCCAGGCTAGGGTGTGGGAGCCACAAGGGTGCATGGTCACTGTCAGGGAGCTGCTCACTCTCAGGCTACCTGAACCACCGAAAGAAAGAGATCTACCAGAGGAACAGACGCCCAGAAAGGATCAGAGAAGAGAGGGCAATGAGGATACAATGTCCCAAACAGCAACTCCTAAGTGCCCTGAACGAATGCTGGCAGGAACCTGGGACACAGGGCCTGGAGATGGGCTGCTCCCAGGTGCAAGCTCTGCTAACCTCAAGTGTTCTACAATCTGAGTACAAGGTGTTCAGCTGAAATTCGGGACACTTAGTTAAATTTGAATTTCAGAATCAACGAATAAATGCTTAGTAGACAGGTGACAGTTTGTGGCAGGCCAAGACACAGAGGGCCTTGCAGAGATGGCTCCAAGTCAGTCAAATGACGGTTTGTTTGACTTCTCCGGAGAGGAGCTTTGTGCTTCTGTGGGAAAGTCTGAGATCTCATTTTCTAGGCCCATGGAAAATTAATCAAATAAATAAAGTGAATGTGGATCCTGAAGCAAACTGAAGTCATATATAGAAGGAAATGCAATCTTATGAAAGTAAGATATTGTCAGTAGAGAATTGGTTTATAGTCATTATAATGTAAGCACTGAATATTTAATAAAAAATTGAGAGGAAGAGGATGAACAGTGCAAGGGGTTGTGTGTAGGACAAAACCACATTCTTGAGTCAGTAGACAATGTCTATTTTACAACAGAAACAATAGCACTATGAGCGTACTATTTGGAAATGAATAACCAAGAAACACAAAATTGTTGCCTTAGGGATGAGATGGAGTTGGGAGAAGGCTTACTGTTTTTCATTATAAACCTGCTAGTTCTACTTGAATTTTTTCTATTATACACACATATTTCTTCACTGCAGGTCCCAATACAATGCTTTGTGGCTACTATTACACGCTGAATGTCCCTTATCTAAAATGCTTGAAATCAGAAGTGTACAGGATTTTGGAATTTCACGGGATTTGGGAACACTTGCATATACATTATGAGATATCCCAGGTATGAGACCCAGTCTAAATACCAAATTCATTTATGTTTCACATACATAGGCTGAATGTATTTTTACACAATATTTGTAATAAGCTTGTGCAAAAAGTGGAGTTTCATTGTGCAGAATTTTTCACTTGTAGTATCACGTCAGGTTTCAGATTTTTGGATTAGGGATGTTCAACCTGTACCAAGTCCTACATCTAAAATTGGACAGATGAAGGCATTGTGAGCTGCCTAAGGCTTCCTCCTCCAAAACTATCAGGAGCAGAACTAGGCTTTCTTTATTCAAGGTATTTAAAAAGGTGTCTGTGTCAAGTGCAGCAACAAGGTTGTCCTAGTCCGTGAGCTTGCAGTCTGGTTGGGAACTGGAAGAGAATGTTTGCATTTCACTTCTTTTCCAGATACACTCTAGCGAGGGCCAAGTGATGAAGTCCCAATAGTTATCACGCTTGCGCCTGACCAAGGTGTCCCTCCCGTGTCACACTGTCACTGCCAGAGTGGGTCATAGATATTGTTAAATGATAATGCATCCATGTTTAGACTCTCCATATGTAACAAATGCATTTCAACACATTTCCTTTTTCTGTTTTCAACTTTCAGAGGAAAGCCTGTATTTATATAGAAATTTCTAACAGCCATCAGCAGGATCATCCAAATAACTGCGGTCAGTGCTGCATAGCTAGCTATCTTACTTCTGTCAAGTTTTCCATAGAGTTGCATCCCCGCCCTTCGGTGCTTCCCTGAATAACTAACCACCAAACTGCTCTAAACAATCAGCTTGGTCTTCCCCGCTTCCTGCCACTGGTGTCTCTAGCTGGGGTCAGCCATGCCGAACACGTTCATAGGATGGCAGTGCTGTGGGCTGCTAAAGAGTCTTTCCTGAAAATAAAATAATAAAAAATTAAGCTCAGTCGGATTCTGATTTAATAGTATCTGGCAAGCTAACTGTATTATTTTTGAACACACAGACATAAACTTGATATGAATAATAAAACTGAAGTATAACATGGACAAAGGAAATATAAAATTCACCTAATCTTCAAAAGAAATTCTATGCTTGAATAATTAACTATGCTCTATTTATAAAACTGGAATAATTGAAAACAGGATTTTCAGTTGATTCATATAGCCTCTGAAATATTTATTATTGCAAGTCGAAAAGATCTGTCTGGGGTTTGTCACTGAAAATGTCTAAACTCGATGTCCAGATGTTTATTTAAGTTGCTCCCACAGAGTTCCAATGTCAATACCAGGGTTATCAGAGAGCATCGCTGTGTATCTTCCTTGACAAATATTCTCATTTCTTCTGCATCTTTGATGTTTTCTTTCATTAAAATTCCTGGCCCATATCCACAGAAATCTGCTGGGCTTGCATAAAAAAATTAGTCTACAGATCTGACATATGATGATGTCTTACATCTCCACAAAGACAATATTTATCAACAGCTATCACTTAGGGATTACAATCAGCAGCCCAGAGTCAGCTTAAGAGAATAAAAAAGGATACAGAGTCTAGATTTTAGAATGCCTAACTTGCAGATTCTAACTTCCTGCCTATTCTTTCCAAACGATGGGTGAGGCAATGTCAGAGGAGGACATGGGTCTTCTCATCGTCTGCCCACGTCACCTCTCCTCTCCTGCGCCCTCATGTGCCCTGTCTTCTTCTGAAAACCTTATGTAAAATGACTTTAAAATAAAGGAAACCAGGCTCTCTGTCAAAGCTCGCTTCCTAAAGTTTCTGCAGAATAAGGCTCCTGGGAGAACTGTTTAAAGATGTATTATATGATGTCCTCTTCCTTTGCATGAAAATGGCAGAAGATAAAATGAGTGTATTTTTGAACTGAACAGATGGGATTTTTTTTAAATCAGCTGCACAAAAAAAAAAAAAAAAAGCTCCAGAAATTCCTCTTTCCCAAAGCTAACTGAATTTTACCCAAATTATTAAAGCACCTAAAACTTGGGAAAGGGGATCAAGAGTAAATGAAGTTGGAGCAAATACTGCAAAGAGCCTTGTGGCTCTGAAGGCTGGTCCGGTCCTCCTCAACTAGGATCAGATAGAGACAAACACGAGTCATCTTCTGCTGCTCATCCTGATTACTAAAAATAATTAAATCTCATTTGAACTCCAATACAGAGTGAAGAAAAAGTCTGGCACCAATGTGAAAGACCAGAAATGATACTGAACAGTGCCCTCCAGAAGGAAGTCACTGCTGAGAACTGTGGATGGACTAACTAGAGTGTGTTACCTGTAGGAAAATCTCTAGCTACACTGTTGATTTGATTAAAAATAAGATTCATACACTCATGCAGTACAGCCCAAGAGGTAACTTCCTAGCACAAAGTAGCCATTCAATAAATGTTTATTGGTTTTTCAATGAACTCGATCTAATCCAGCATTTCTTTATTAATAGCTATAACATAAAATTGGATCTCCAGGCAAATACATTTGGGAAACACAAGGTTAAATGGGCTATTTACCCCAGGACCTCTTAAAATCTCTGATCTATTAATCTGATTTCCAGTTTCCGAGGGACAGAGTGTAAAGGGGGCAGAGATTACGCTGTACATCCCAAACTCATTTTACCACCAAATTCCATTTTTCTCAGGATTTCTGTTTTAAGAGACATGCTTTAGGGTATGTGGACCAGGTCCAACTCTTTCATGTTAGGAAATAGACAATTCAAATCCCAAGAATTTAAGCCAAGCACTCTGCTTGCTATAATAGCAAAGCGAGAACTCTGTTGCCTTCCCGCTTCAGCCTGGCCACTCAGATTATCTGTATTCCTAGCCCCACCATCTCTGTTGTTCTCTTACTAAAAGACTCATCTTTATTTCAAGTTGAGCCCAAAGGGAACACACGTTAAATTGTGCCGCCCCGCCCCAGAGTCATGCAGCTTTACCTGTGGTGTGTGGTGATGATTTTAGTGCTATATGCTCTCTGTTGAATATGGAAGAACATGAAAAAGAGTTAACATTTGACAGGGGGTGGAAGCAAGTAGAACTCACGTTCCCATAGCACCTTCCACTATGCTTCCCACGGTCGTAATTATCAGCCTTCTCCACTGGACCGTTCCTTTTAAGAGGCTAGGGGATCAGTCCCACAGTCTGGCACAGGTGAAGGAACAGGTGTCAGTCGACAAGGCAGAATGAATGGATAACCAATCAAACAAACCCAGAGGCTGCATCTTGCTTCAAGGAACTTCTCAGCTCTTTGGAGGAAAGAATAACTAAAGACCACACAGCTGCCCATAGCTCCAGAACACACAAGGGGAAAATGATTTCTGTTTTCAATAAAGATCCAGGCTGAGACACCAGGGCTGGCTGAGAACCTGGGCGGGGCAATGCCCGGTCCTCCAGGGGGCAGCACTGACTTGATGGTTTCATGAAGAGTATCAAAAATAGAAATGATGGTGTCCACAACCAGTCGTATGAAAGTTTGCACACAGGACTGTTTCTCGTATGGTCATACTTTCTAGATAAAGGGTGTAGTTGAGGGCAGAAACATGCACCAGGGATGCGTATCTGAAGTCAACAGGAACAGTAATCTGTGCCTCGGTTGCCTTGCTGGGGAGCTAACTTTGTGAGAATCTGAAGCTAGTTAGCTGTTTGGAAGGAACACTGATGTGTAATTTAGGTCCAGCCCTCTAGTGGTGAAAGTCAACAGTGCACAGTGCTTCTCAAGTGTCCTCCAGTAGAAGGTGTTGCCTGTGGAGATTTCTGGATAGGCACTGCCCTTCCTGGTCAAAGTGAATTTTATCTCAGATTTTTAACTAACATAGAAAATTTCTTTTAACTTTAATAACTTGCATGATGCTTTCATGTGCAAATTCTTCTGGAAAGAAATGTATGGGTCAAACCTGCTTGGACTCTGGACCTGCCAAGCCAAAAATTCTTTAAAAAGTAGCTGTGTTTAAGAGCATTTGAAGAAACTGTGTATCATCGATGTTATTCTCAATTAAGTGATCATTTTCTAAGGCTGAAAAATTTATTTTTCTTTCTTTTTAAAAATGAGTGTAAGGCAAAAGAAGCAGTAACACACACACACACACACACACACACACACACACACACACCCATGAACTCAGCCCAGGTGTGGGCCTTGGGATCTGGCAAGCGGGCAGCTCTGTGGGAGGAATGTGGCAGGACCTCCGGATGAGAAAATGCATCTGGGACTTGAGAAATCTGGATTCAATTCTTGGCTCCATCTCTAGCTCACCACATAATTAAGGGGGCACCCTGGCTAATCTCTCTGTCCTTCACTTTGTCCTCTTCACGACGATAGTATCTGGCCTCTCCCTGCTTCTCAGGAATGCCATGTCAGCAGACACGGGACGGACCGGGCGGGGAGCCAATTAGCTGTATGCAGCAGAGAGCTGTGCCCAGCCCCACTGCCCTCCTGCCCCAGCCTGTCTCACAAATTAATGTCTCCGGTCACACAAGGCTTGCCGGAGATGGTGTGGATCAATTTCAGACAACCTGAAGCTCTTGCCTTTCGATGAAGGGGAAAAATAACATTTCTTTGGCTAAGCACGAGTTTTGTTTCCCTGCATAGAAACATTATCAGTATCATGAAAAGAAGGCACGATTAGGTGCATGCAGGGAGGGGACCTATCACAGAAGAAGCATGCACCGGAGAATCAGGAAACTTGGGTCTCTCCTGTCTCTGGTACCTTCGGGACCCAGGACACAGCGCCTGAGATAGCAGCTATGGCTTACTGGGGCCGCCAATGTTCTGGGCTCCAGGTGAGTAAAAAGGAACTCACGTATGGCATGCCTGGTAGCTGCTCAGTAAATGTTAGCTGTTTCTCTGATCGTCTAATTTAATCTAACAACTCCACCAGATAGGTCTCACTGTTACTCCCATCATGCAGCTAAGAAAACCAAGGGACAGAGAAGAGGCTGCCCTACTGTCTGCCCAACCTCTCCAGCCTCCCCAGCTGCCCCAAGTGCTGCGGGGACAAGCCCTGAGCTGCCAGCTCTCTTCAGGGACCACTTCTGGCTGGCCCAAGGTCGCACTTCCTTGTGGGGCAGCCCACATCCAGCGGCTGACCAGACGTGGTGAAAAGGCCTGGCTTCTTCTGGCCATTTCCTTGGGCTGCCCTAACAAACTGACTGCCTCCAAACAGCAGAATTTACTCTCTTACAGTCGAGGGACTTGAAGTCTGAAATTAAGGTGTCAAGATTGTTGCTTCCCTCTCCACGCCCGGGTCCTGGATGTTCCTCAGCTCCCAGATGCTTTGCTCGCCTCTCTGCTGGTCTCCACCTGCCCGGCTCCTCACAGTCTGAACGTTGGTCTCCCTCTCCTCTCTCTTACGAGGACCACAGCCCCTGATCTGGGACTTGCTCTAAAGAGAGGGTGAGCTTATCTTGAAATTCTTCCTTTAAATACATTTCCAAAGACCCTATTTGCAAGTAAGGTCACATTCATAGGAAAGAAGGGTTAGGACCCTGTCACATTTGGGGGCCATTATTCAACTCTTTACACCTCTAGAAGCGCCCAAGCTCCACAGCTCCCTGTGAGGGCACCTGAGCCTCTGGTGTGACCCCCAACACAGCCCACTGTCTCCCACTTCCGGTTCTGCCTCCTTCTCTTCCTTTCCTGCATGCTTCTTGAAGAGCTTTCCAAATGAAGGTCCTGCACATTCATCTCCACTGCAGTGTCTGCAACCTTAATAAACATTTCAACATCCCCGAGACTTCAATCTGTGCTCCATATTAAAAAAAAAAGCATTTGAATTCTAATCCAGTTCTGCATTATTCTGAATACCTCTGGCCCATATACCCAACTTCTCCGTTTGCTGGATGTCCAAATTGTCCTCTTCCTTCTGTGTGCTCATGCTCCACCTCACCCCTCCCCACACCATCCCCCTGTCCCTGTCCCCCGCCTGGTCCAAAGCCTACTTCACACCCTTCCTTCTCGGAGTCTCCCCGGCTCCTCAGGCCTCACTGCATGGCCGGGTCCTGGACGTTCCCGGATGTTCCCTGGACATCTGCTTTGGACAGAAATGATATATCCATGCAGGGCAGGGCTGGCATAGGGCCTGACTCAGCTTTGTGGCGGATGGGCCTGCACGGTGGTGCTGCACCTCCGTCACTGCTCTTCTCTGTGCTCCCACGCTTAGCTAATCAACGGGCTGCTGCCTCCTGCTCTCTACGCAGGCACCTCTGCCTTGATCTTGTCTTACATGCCCTTCTCCCGAGGCCAGTTTTTCCTCCCCCAGCTCTCCTAGACCTAACTGCGCATTGCCCGGCAGAACCCCCAAGGTCCAGGTGCAAAGCCAAGTGCACCCTTCATCATCACATCAAGACCTTCTCTGCCTGGGAGCTCTGTTCCTCCACTGTGCTGGAGCAGCCCCTGCCGGCCTGTGACTGAGGAACATCCAGGTCTAGAGACACAGCTGCTGCTTCTCTGATGCAGGACGTGAGGACCGCGCTGAGTGCGCCTCGTGGATGGGCCAGCTGACTCTCCTGTTCGCTCTAACGTGGTGATGACGAGGGTTGGGCAGAAAGGGTCAAGAGGGAGCCCGGCTCAGGAGACAGGCTGGTGGTGGGAAGCATGAAGTCACAGCTGTCGTCTTCGTGTGTCTGTGAGGGCGATGCTATGACTGCTCTCCACTTGCAGACCGAGGGCTAGAACAGTCAAGTCACTCGCTCAGCACAGCCCGGCGAGCTGAGCTGGGTGCCGGCCAGTCCTCTGGGTGGGGCAGCGCCTGTGGAAGGCTGAATCTCGGGCGCTCTGGGAGGAGTGAGGTAAAGAAGGGCCACACCGTCCATCTCCCTGTTCTTCCTCATCACCGAGGGAAATGCCTGTGCAGGCTGCAGTCTGTCAGAGCGGTCATCAGGACTGGAGGGCAAAGTCCACCTTTGATGCCGTAATCTAGGGGTCTCCCCATTCCACCCTCACCAGCCCCTCAGTGGCTGTCCAGCACAGACCGGAAAAGGAACAAACAGAGCAAAAAGGAAAGGCAGCATGAGGAGCTGGAGCGGCGCCACTCGCAGGCAACCAGGCTCAGGTCTTAGCAAGTGACCTTGAGGGGTCCCTGCTCCGGACCTCAGCCCCTCTCTGGAGAACGCTGGGTGGGGTGAGGACTAAGGAGGCCACAGGTGAGCAACAGGATGCTCAGGGAGTTGGAGGTGAGGAGGCCTCCTGAGCCCTCTCTCCCGCTTTCCCTCCGTGCGGTCTTCCTCTCATTTATTTGTGCATCCAGTTATCAAAACCTTCTCGAGTGCCCACTATGTGCTCGCATTGTTGCAGGCTGCGGAAACAACAATAAACAAGGAAAAATCCCTGCACTGTCTCTAGTAGGGGAAGCCAGACAAAACAAACAAGGAAACATGCAAGTCTACGAAGAAAAATAAAGCATCTAAGGGGGGTCATTTTATATTCATTGGCACCCACCCTAAGGTGACACTTGAAGGGACCTGCAGAAAAAGAGGGCACAGTCAAGGCGGAGGGAGCAGCTGTGCACTGGCCCCAGGTGCCAGCAGGCGCTTTCTCCTGTCACAGGAACAGCCTCCGGGGCGCTAGGCGGGTCTTTGGAGAGGTGAGTCCTCTCAGGGACTTCAGCTTTTACTGAGTCGGATAGGACCCGCTTGGGGCTTTGGGCAGAGCCTTGTGTTTTTAACAATCCTGCTGATGCCACCATAGGAACCCACTTGCTCGTCCTGCAGGCAGGAGACCCGGGAGGCTGGAGGGAAGCCAGGCAGCAGAGCATAACCTGGCCACCTGAGTCCATTTTTCTCAGGATTTCTGTGAAGAGATATATTTTGAGATACGGACCATGTCTAATTCCTCATTTTAGAAACAAGTACACTCACATCCCAAGAAGTGACTTGGCCAAGAATATTCCATGTGTGAACACCAAGTTTCCCCCTAAATAAGACCTTGCCAGAAAATAGTCAGCATTGAAGACTAGAGATCAACAACACCAGGCCCCGATCAGCCCGTCCTCGCCTCACCTGCCTTACAGAGTAGCCACCAGCAAGAGAACAGTGAGGTCTCATCTTCTGCATGACACTGGCCATTACCATGGTAACGACTGGCTAGCGCTTATTTTCCCATTAAGTCTTTTTTTGGGGGAAATACAGTAGCAAAGCAAGAACTCTGTCATTGCTGGCCATCACAATACATCCCAGTCCCCACCCAGGAGCCCATCTCCTCTGAGCCATCCTGCTTTGGCTGAGCTGAGAAGTGAGGTGGTAACTAGAGATGGGGCTGGAGATTTAGCGGTAAAGTGCTTGCCTAGTAAGCACAAGCCCCCAGTTCAAT